>CM039502.1:41137527-41190027 GCA_022432975.1 Begonia masoniana
GTCGTTTAAACTCTCGATTAATTAAGTTAGAACTTTATGAAAGTTCCTTAGTTAAGAATTTTATTAAATTGGACAATTGGGAGTTCTGATGTGTCATATTGCCTCAGACAAACGACGCTCGTGGACGAAGCTTGAGCTGTTTTGGACGCGAGGTAAGTTCTCGTGATCTTTTCTGGCCGATTGGCCTACACCGTACGTCGTGGTCTTCTCGAGGAATTTTGGTGATGTGTTTGTTATATGCTTTGGTTGGGTAGTTAGGTTATCTGTTTTATAGACTAGTTTCTTATAGTCTTGATGGTATTCATGGTTGTCTGTTTACTGTCTGATAGGAATTGTTCATGCATCATTCTGTACGTGTTTTAAGCAAAGTAATGGACCTAATTAATCTACATAATCTGTTATCTGGTCACGGCGAGGTGGGTTTAGACCTCGGTGACAATCTGTCTGCGACCTAATCAAAAAGTAAAATGAACCAACGAAAAGAATCTACGTAATCTGTTATCTGGTCACGGAGAGGCTTGGTAGACCTCAGTGATAATCTGTCTGCGACGTAAAGACTCTGAATCTGTAATCTGAATCTGTATCTGTATCTGCATGTTTTCTGAATTGCATACGCATAGCACGCATTGCACTTACGTAGAGCTTGCTGAGATTTTTATCTCATAGGTGTCTGTATGGTGTAGGTGAGGACAAGATCCCTCCACCTGAGGAGTGACGCAGTTGACGGAGGACGGCTCGCGTGGGTGTGTGCTGGCGCAGTCGAGGCTTCACCGACCCGTGGGGATAGTATGTATAGCTTCTGAGGGTCTTTTGGGACGTTTTAGGATGTTTTGATCTGATATTTGTATAGAATATTTAGGTTGTTTGGATCTGGATAGGGGTTAGATAACGTTTTGGTAATTGTATGTAAAACGTTTTGGTATAAACAGTTTTGATAAACGTTATAAAATGTTTTGGTTTAAATGTTTAAATTAAAGGAAAAGGATTTGAAATGTTGTTTGTAGGTTGTTACGGATAGCTCGGTTTTTAGAGCTACCCACGCAGTTGGACTTCGCCAAGTCAGCCGCCATACTATCGAGTTTAGAACACGTTTATGAGGGATTGAATTCGTGAATTGATTGTGAATATTGATGAGTAAAATGAATGGGATGTTAAAATGTTTATATTTGCTCTCTGGAATTGGATTCCAGAGAGGTGTTGTGTGAATGTTTGCTCTCTGGAAACCGGATTCCAGAGAGTTGAAATATGTTTTGCTCTCTGGAATTCTAGAGAGCAAAGTGTTAAACAAAAGCTAAAGGAAGAGAAAAAGAAAAGAAGGGGAAAAGGAAGAGGAGTCCGATCGCTTAAGGTGATCGCTGCACATAAATGTGCAGCGATCGATCTCTGCCTTCAAAGCAGAGATCGATCGCTGCTTGGGAGAGACAAGGGTGCGGCGATCGGTCTCTGCTGAAGGCAGAGATCGATCGCTGCCTTACCAATAAGGTGCGGCGATCGGTCTCTGCCTTCAGCAGAGATCGATCGCTGCCTTCGATTGCTTCGAGGGGCAGAATCCCAATTCTGCCCTCCCACTTTTCTGAAATGGTTTTAAATGGTTTTTATTAAATGTTTTCATAGTTTTATTAATTTGTTTTAAGTTATTTAAATGGTTTAAAGCTAGATTTCAATTCCGATTTCGATTCTGATTTCGATTTCGGATTAGGTTCCGCTTAGAGTCTATTTAAAGTACAAGGGCAAAAAAAAAAAAAAAAAAAATATGGACGGGAAAAATGGGTACAGTATCTGGGTCGTTACAAATTATGGTATCAGAGCCCCCGGGTTTTAAAATCGATTCTGTAGACTACTCGACTGCACAGCCACTACGCGGACATCCTTCATCAACTGTAAGTCTGTTTATAGCTTTATTTGATTTTGTTTCTTAGGATTATTGTTTTGATCTTTTTATAGGATTGTTATAAAATGGTTCGAGGAAGGGATCCTAGAGATGACGCGCTAGATCGATTTACGGAGTTGTTAGATCGCCAGTCGCAGCATATGGACCGGCAAGCGCAGCAGATTACAGACTTAGTAAATCGGGAGAACCAGAGAGCCCGGGATTTGATAGTTCCCAACAACCAGGGCATGCAGAGGTTTCAGGGCCTACGACCTCCAGTGTTCGATGGTCGATCATCGGATCCTACTGTTGCGGAGGAATGGATCCGAGTTATGGAGGATATGTTAGCTTATGCCGAGGTAGGGGACGGGAGCATGGTGGCGTATGCTACCTGTCACTTAGCGATGGATGCCCGTTTTTGGTGGGATTCGATCAAAGCGACGACGGACGTATCAGTTATGACTTGGGATCGATTCAAGTTTGTATTTTTTGACAAGTATTTTAATCGCACAGTGAGAGTGGCGAAGAGGAATGAGTTCACACAGCTGAGGCAGACAGGTTCAGTTGCAGAATATATCCGGAAGTTTGAGGCTTTATCGCGATTTGCACCGCGCCTTGTCAGTGATAACGAGGAGAAGGTACACCAGTTTATGGAGGGCCTTAATTCGGAGATCCGGATGCACGTTGTTGTATCAGGTATTATCGATGTACCCTACTCTGACATCACAGCTAGGGCTCTGGATATTGAGGCCGCCAGAGCTACTTGTGTTAGACCGAGGGAGCCAGCTAAGGGCTTCTTCCGTGAGATTCAACCTCAGTCACAGAATCAAGGCTGGCAGCCGAGGGCACAGCAACAGCAACAACAACAAAGAGACGTTAAAAGGCCTCTAGAGGGAGGCAACGATCGAGGGAAAGGCAAGCAGGTACAGGGGGCTTCTCAGTCACCTCTTTGCCCTAAATGCCAGAGGGAGCACAGGGGACAGTGCAGGGTAGGAACAAATGTGTGCTATTGGTGTGGAGAACCGGGCCATTTTGTTAAAGACTGCCCGAATCAGGACGAGATCAATCAGGCAGAGATCAAAGGAAAGTTGTACCGAGAGTCTTTGCGTTCATCGAGCCTGACAACGCCGACGATGGGGCCCAGCCTTCTACAATTGCAGGTACTATTTAAATTACTTGTACAACGATATGTATATGATAGACAAGGTATTTAGATCTGAAACTAGTAAGGAAGAGAATAATAGATGAGTAAGATGAATTACTAGGCAAAAACCCTCAAGGGAAGATATAGGACACACATAGGATTAGTTCGATTAATCAACGGAGTTTGCGCACCTAGAGTTGAGTAACAATTATAGGAATACGTCCTATGAGATATGGATTTGAAGTAGGTAGGGATTGTGCCTAATTGGCAACCGTTTGGAGTATTAGAATACGACTAGTCAAGAAAGAAGAAAGTTTAGAAATAAACCTATAAAGGGATACCTAGATTGTTATAATACCTAAAGTATGTTTAAATAGATCAAGTACCGTAGAGCTCGTATATTGAGAATTTGTATGAAGTTAGGAGTGTCTAGATTAGGATAGAATTCAAGAGTTAAAGTTAGAATGATTTCCGAGTAGAATAGTTGGAACCTGATTGGAAAGAGCGAACAAGAATAGATTAGTCGATGAACTCCAAGTAGCCTCGAGGAATTTAGTGAAGGTAAAGTAGATCGTTGGAATAAATGGGAGCGTAGATTGGCGATTAAAGGATAACAACTTGAGAAATTTGCGATTTATAGAATAAGGAGAGTGAGAATTATCACCGAAACTGTCTAAGTAAACTTAGAGGTGAGATTAAGTTAGTAAATTTCTAGTGATCGACTAGTGTGTGGCAGGTCGAGACCAAGTAGTGCATGAATGACTTAGGTTAGAATGACTAGTTTAGAGCGCATCAATGAGGCGATTTAGAGACTTAACCATGCTTAAAGCAAATAGGGTTTAAGATAAACAAAGGAGTGTAACGTTAGTAGTGTGAGAACTTTAATTGAGAATAGAGTGGTAGAATTTAAGGACAAAACTATGGTGACATAGTTCGAGGAGTATAGCATTGTAAGCTTAGTTGTAGAATCCGCCCTGAATTAACTGGCAGGATTGGTAAGTTGCCTAGAAAAATATGTGATTTAGGAGATTTAGTAAGACTTAATGTGTGAATGAGGATATGTACAATCCAGTTGAGAGTAGAGATTTCGAATTTAAGGCTAATGTTGGAAGGTATAGTCGATGTTTTAGTTTAGAATCATAGAGATTGACCCTAGGGATGATGGAATCAGAGTTATTAAAAGGAAGTTCCAATTTTGTTAAAGATAGAATTCTAAGTAAATACCGACTGTAGCTCATAGTTTGACTCATATAGGCCAAGTAGTGTTATAGACGTATAATTGTAGGGTATAACGATGAGGACTTAATTAGGAAACCCGCACTGAAATAGTCTCCAAAAGTCAATGGGTTACCCAAGTAGTTAAGTGACCAGTAAATCCTTTGGGTGATACGGTTACGAGGAATCGTTACCCGGGCGAATATAGAAATGTGGGTCGACACGGGTCTCGACTACAGATGAGGCCAACGAAGTTATAGAGAAGTTTAGGTAAATCAATTTGAGATTTAAGGACTTAACTAAGCTCAGTGCTTTAGTAAGAAAGTGTACGATCAGATCGAAGGTAAAGAATACAAGTTTAAGGCCGATATTGGAGAGTACAGTGGACAGTTTGGGTTGAGAACCACGAAGAATGACCGTAAGTATAAATGATAATCGAAGCACAAGGCTGCGTGATACGAGACATGGACATCAAAGGCTACATAAGCTAAGTTAAATTTTGAGGACAAAATTTTAAATAAGGTGGGTGGAATGTAATATCCAGCTTTTCTGGATATTATTATTTTAATATGTAATGGCATTTTTGTAAATATGTCAAAACAAACCCATTTCTCAAGAAGAAAGCGTCATTGCGATCCTAACGATTAATATGGATTTTAAGGAAATTATGAGAATTTTCGGAGATTAAACGCTATATTCCGAGTAATTACATTTCTCGTAATATAGAAGACGTTCTCGTAAAAATAGCAAACGAGGTCCGTTTTGCGAACGGATAGTTTTGTTAGATCCTAAATAATAAGTTGGACATATTGGTGAAATAAGGAAATTTGGAGAACCCGAATCTTTAGCCGAATAACGAAACGAAGGACGAAACAAATAGAAATTAAGTGCTAAGGGCAAAACGGTAATTTGCCAAGTCAATATTATAAAAAATAACTTAAACCTCATTTCTCCTCGGCAGTTTGAAGTTCCAGAGAGCTTTCTCTCTGTTTGCCGCGGCGATCCAACATCTCCGATCTCCGTTTCTCCTCCGTTCTTCCTCCGTTCTTCGCGGTTTCTCCTCCGATCGACGTCCTAGGTATGAATCTATGATTCTAGAGCTTTAGTTTTCAGTTTTGGACCGGTTTAACGTTAGGGTTTCGTTAGGGTTTAGGTTAAAAATACGATTTCGGGTTTAAAAATCAATGGGTTATCTTAGTTTATGAACGTATGGAACTTGTTGAACGTTATTGGACGAAGTTAAATTGAATTGTGGAAAAACGTTAAATTCGAGAATTTAGGGATTTTCGAGAAAGGTTCGTGAATTGTGATTTTGAACCATCGAGCGTGAATTGGTCGTTTAAACGTCTCGATTAATTAAGTTAGAACTTTATGAAAGTTCCTTAGTTAAGAATTTTATTAAATTGGACAATTGGGAGTTCTGATGTGTCATATTGCCTCAGACAAACGACGCTCGTGGACGGAGCTTGAGCTGTTTTGGACGCGAGGTAAGTTCTCGTGATCTTTTATGGCCGATTGGCCTACACCGTACGTCGTGGTCTTCTCGAGGAATTTTGGTGATGTGTTTGTTATATGCTTTGGTTGGGTAGTTAGGTTATCTGTTTTATAGACTAGTTTCTTATAGTCTTGATGGTATTCATGGTTGTCTGTTTATTGTCTGATAGGAATTGTTCATGCATCATTCTGTACGTGTTTTAAGCAAAGTAATGGACCTAATTAATCTACATAATCTGTTATCTGGTCACGGCGAGGTGGGTTTAGACCTCGGTGACAATCTGTCTGCGACCTAATCAAAAAGTAAAATGAACCAACGAAAAGAATCTACGTAATCTGTTATCTGGTCACGGAGAGGCTTGGTAGACCTCAGTGATAATCTGTCTGCGACATAAAGACTCTGAATCTGTAATCTGAATCTGTATCTGTATCTGCATGTTTTCTGAATTGCATACGCATAGCACGCATTGCACTTACGTAGAGCTTGCTGAGATTTTTATCTCATAGGTGTCTGTATGGTGTAGGTGAGGACGAGATCCCTCCACCTGAGGAGTGACGCAGTTGACGGAGGACGGCTCGCGTGGGTGTGTGCTGGCGCAGTCGAGGCTTCACCGACCCGTGGGGATAGTATGTATAGCTTCTGAGGGTCTTTTGGGACGTTTTAGGATGTTTTGATCTGATATTTGTATCGAATATTTAGGTTGTTTGGATCTGGATAGGGGTTAGATAACGTTTTGGTAATTGTATGTAAAACGTTTTGGTATAAACAGTTTTGATAAACGTTATAAAATGTTTTGGTTTAAATGTTTAAGTTAAAGGAAAAGGATTTGAAATGTTGTTTGTAGGTTGTTACGGATAGCTCGGTTTTTAGAGCTACCCACGCAGTTGGACTTCGCCAAGTCCGCCGCCATACTATCGAGTTTAGAACACGTTTATGAGGGATTGAATTCGTGAATTGATTGTGAATATTGATGAGTAAAATGAATGGGATGTTAAAATGTTTATATTTGCTCTCTGGAATTGGATTCCAGAGAGGTGTTGTGTGAATGTTTGCTCTCTGGAAACCGGATTCCAGAGAGTTGAAATATGTTTTGCTCTCTGGAATTCTAGAGAGCAAAGTGTTAAACAAAAGCTAAAGGAAGAGAAAAAGAAAAGAAGGGGAAAAGGAAGAGGAGTCCGATCGCTTAAGGTGATCGCTGCACATAAATGTGCAGCGATCGATCTCTGCCTTCAAAGCAGAGATCGATCGCTGCTTGGGAGAGGCAAGGGTGCGGCGATCGGTCTCTGCTGAAGGCAGAGATCGATCGCTGCCTTACCAATAAGGTGCGGCGATCGGTCTCTGCCTTCAGCAGAGATCGATCGCTGCCTTCGATTGCTTCGAGGGGCAGAATCCCAATTCTGCCCTCCCACTTTTCTGAAATGGTTTTAAATGGTTTTTATTAAATGTTTTCATAGTTTTATTAATTTGTTTTAAGTTATTTAAATGGTTTAAAGCTAGATTTCAATTCCGATTTCGATTCTGGTTTCGATTTCGGATTAGGTTCCGCTTAGAGTCTATTTAAAGTACAAGGGCAAAAAAAAAAAAAAAAAAAAAAAATATGTACGGGAAAAATGGGTACAGTATCTGGGTCGTTACACATGCGTACCATCAAGACTGTAAATGAAATAACCTACGAAACGTTTAAACCTAACTACCTAACCAAAGCAATTAAAACAATCCATCCTCTAAGATCCTCGACGCTAAATCGAAGTACGGTGTAGACCAATCGGTCAGAGTAAGTCACGAGAACTTACCTTGAGCGCGCTGAATCTCAAGCTTCGTCCACGGGAGTCGTGTGTCTGACGCAAAACACGATATTTGTCGTTAAAGCCAATTCAAGCTATTGACGTCCAAATTACAAACCTTAACTAAAGAATCTTTTCTAAATTCTTAACTTAGCTAATCGAAGCGTTTATAACGTCAATTAATGCTCGATAATCCAAAACTTCAATTAACGAGTTTTTCCTCAAAAACCCGAAAATCTCCAACTTTTTAACATTTTCACAAATTGATTTAACTTCGTCCAATAACGTCAAATACGTCCAATATATACTTTATTACAGCTAACCTATTAATTACGAACCCTAAATCTCGATTTCTAATAAAACCCTAACAAAACCACCTAACTTTAAAACGATCCGAGAATTGAAAACTAACGCTATAGAATCATAGATCCATACCTAGGATTGCGATTGGAGGAGAAATCACGAAGAACGGAGGAGAAACGGAGGAGAACGAAGGTCGGATTGTTGAGGAATCGTCGGCGGCCGAGAGAGAAAATAGCTCTCTATCGATTTCGTGAAACAGAGAAGGAGAAGAAGTGAGGGAGAAGGAAGAAAAGTTGATTTTTAATATAATTTGGTTTGACAAATTACCAAAATGCCTTTAGCTCTTATTTCTATTTTGTTTCGTCTTTTGGTTCGTTAATCGTCCAACTATTCGGGGTCATCAAACTTTCTTATTTCACCAACAAGTCCAACTTACTATTTGGGATTTAACAAAACTATCCGTTCGCAAAACGGACTTCGTTTACTATTTTTACTAAAACGTCCTTTACATTACGATAGATGTAATTACTCGGAATATAGCGTTTAATCTCCGAAAATTCTCATAATTTCCTTAAAATTCCTATTAATCATTAGGATCGTAATGACGCTTTTCGTTGCGAAACTGATATGACTTGACATATTTATGAAAATGCCATTATATAATAAAATATGAATATAATATATTAAATCTAAAAATCCGTACAGCCGGATATTATATTCTACCCACCTTATTTAGAATTTTGTCCACAAAATTAAATCATACAAATAGCTCAGGATATTTAGTCATCACATCCTGCTGTCGCTCCCACGTAGCCTCTTCCACCTCGTGTTGTGCCACAAGACTTTGACCAGTGGAATCTCTTTGTTGCGTAAGACTTTGGTGGAATACTCCAAAATGTGTACCGGCCCCACCTCGTAAGTCAAGGTAGGCTGTACCTCGATCTCTGAAGCCTCCACGACGTGCGATGGATCACGTAAACATCTCCGAAGCATAGATACATGGAATACATCGTGGATACTCTCCATAGAAGCCAGAAGTTGTAGTCGATACGCCATCTTCCCGATCCTCTTCAGAATAGGAAAGGGCCCCACATAACGAGGGTTTAACTTACCCCTCCTTCCAAATCTCGCAACGCCTTTGAACGGAGAAACTTTAAGGTAGACCTCGTCACCTTCCTCAAACTCTAGCTCTCTCCGTCTAGTGTCAGCATAGCTCTTCTGTCTGCTCTGAGCTACCTCGATACGCTGTCGGATAATGGCAATCTTCTCTGCCGTCTGCTGTAGAATCTCTGGACCAACGATGCTGGCCTCGCCAACTTCGTCCCAATATAACGGAGACCTACACTTGCGACCATACAGCGCCTCATATGGAGCCATGCCAATCGTAGCCTGGAAGCTGTTGTTGTACGAGAACTCAACCAGGGGCAAATATCGGCTCCACGAGCCCTAAAACTCCAGCACACAGCGCTGAGCATATCTTCAAGTATCTGATTCGTTCTCTCTGTCTGTCCATCAGTCTGAGGATGAAATGCGTGCTGAAATTAAGCTGAATCCCCATAGCTTTGTGCAGACTCTTCCAGAACTTCGATGTGAATCTCGGATCTCTGTCTGAAACAATCGAAACTGGCACGCCATGCAGTCTGACAATCTCCTGCACATAAAGCTCGGCGAGCTGATCCATGGACGATGCCATCCTCACAGATAAGAAGTGGGCCGACTTTGTCAATCGTCCACAATAACCCATATGCCGTCATGGCCCTTCGTCGTCCTCGGGAGCCCCACAATGAAATCCATGGAGATCTGCTCCCACTTCCACTCCGGAATCGGCAGTGGCAATAATGTTCCGGCCGGTCTTTGGTGCTCTGCCTTCACCTGCTGACACACTAAACAGGTCTCAACATACTTGGCAACCTCCCTCTTCATGTTCGGCCACCAAAAGTGTTGTCTCAAATCCCGGTACATCTTGGTACTCCCTGGGTGCACAGAATATGCCGAAGAATGTGCCTCGGCCAATATCTCCTTCTTCAGATCCTCGTCGTTAGGCACGTACCACCTATGCCTGAACTTCAGAATACCATCCCCCGATAAATGGAAATCCGACGAGTCTCCCAATGTCATGCTCGATCGAAGCTCCATACACTCCGTATCACCCTGCTGAGCCTCGCGTATACGATCCAGAATAGTCGTCTGAGAGAAATGTTGGTGAGCATACAGGACAATTCTGCCACAATCTCCACGTCGAACCTCTCTATCTCAGACCGCAGCGTAACTGACATCGCTGCTAATGAAGGCTGACACACAGAAGGCACTCTACTCAAGGCATCAGCAACCTTGTTCGCCTTCCCGGGATGGTACTTGATGTCAAAATCATAATCTTTGACGAACTCAAGCCATCGTCTCTGTCGCATGTTCAGCTCCTTCTGTGTAAATAGTACTTCAGACTCTTGTGGTCAGAAAATATCTCGCACTGCTGCCCATATAAATAATGTCTCCATATCTTCAGTGCGAAGACCACAGCAGCTAACTCAGGTCGTGTGTAGGGTAATTCTGCTCATATGGCTTCAGCTGCCGAGAAGCATAAGCAATAACTCTCCCCTCCTGCATCAACACACAACCGAGTCCCACTCCAGATGCATCGCAATAAATACTGTACTGACACCTTCAACAGGAAGCGCCAATACTGGAGCGGTGGTCAATCTCTGCTTTAACTCCATAAAACTATCTTCACAAGCAGATGGCCATACAAACTTCTTGTTCTTCCGAGTCAATCGTGTAAGAGGAAGTGCGATCTTCGAAAATCCTTCTATAAACTTTCGATAATAACCGGCCAATTCGAGAAATCCACGCACCTCACGTACGTTCTTCGACTGTGGCCAATCTCTGACCACCTGAATCTTGCTCGGATCCACAGAAACTCCGTCCTGTGATATAATATGGCCAAGGAAGCTCACTCTGTCAAGCCAAAACTCGCATTTTGAAAACTTGGATACAACTAGCGTTGACTCAGAATCTGTAAAACGATCCTCAGATGCTCCTCGTGCTCTTCCTTAGACTTAGAGTAAATCAGGATATCGTCGATGAAGACTACCACGAACTTGTCCAGATACTCCTTGAAGACACGGTTCATTAAGTCCATGACGCTGCAGGGGCATTAGTAAGTCCGAAAGACATAACAAGGAACTCATAATGCCCATACCTCGTTCGGAATGCCGTCTTCTGAATATCGTCTCGCCGGACCTTCAGCTGATAATAACCCGAGCGTAGGTCAATCCTGGAAAACACTCGGGCACCCTGGAGCTGATCAAACAAGTCATCAATCCGCGGCAGTGGATACTTATTCTTCACCGTCAATTTGTTCAACTCTCTGTAATCAATGCACATCCTGAGGGTCCCGTCTTTCTTCTTGACGAATAGAACAGGCGCACCCCAGGGTGAAACACTGGGTCGAATGAGACCTTTCTCTAATAACTCATCAAGCTGAGTCCTCAACTCTCTCACTCGGCTGGTGCCAACCGGTATGGGTTCTTAAACCTCGGTGCGGAGTTAGGATATACATCGATAGTGAACTCAATCTCCCGGTCCGGTGGTAACCCGGGAAGGTCATCAAGAAAAAATCCCAGAGAACTCTCTGACAATAGGAATGTCGCTCGGCTTTTCCTCCGCTGAGCAACTGACAATCAAATACAGAGGCCAAATAAATAGAGCACGCACCTTTAAACTGCTCACTGACCATCATGGAATAAGAAATAGGCGAGCTACTCAATCTGTTCATCGCCTGATAAGAAAACTCGGCTTTACCCGGGGGTCGGAAGGTCACCATCCCGGATCAACAATTGATGGTGGGCGAAGTGTTGTGCTAGCCAGTCCATCCCTAAGATCAGATCATAGTGTTCTATGCCCATAACAATAAGGCGAGCATAGAGGGTATACTTCCAACCGAGACAATATTGCCCTGCACAATCTGACGTGACTGCATACGCTCTCCTGAGGGCAACATCACACTATATTCGCACTCTGCTAACTCTGGCACTAATCTCAGTCTAGACATGCAAGCAATCGATATAAAGGAGTGCGTAGCTCCTGTATCCATCAAAGTAAATACAGCTGTACCCATAATCAGAATAGTACCTGCCATCACAGCAGGCTGATCAGCATCATCAACATCGGCTGGCTCTATAAATGCGAAGATCCTCGGGGTCACTTCCTCTGATCTCCACCAAACTGGTCTCGGCCAGGCTTCGGGCAATCTCTGACGTAATGGCCAAGCTCCCCACATCTAAAGCATCGGTTAGTGCCAACACGGCACTCACCACTGTGTTCCCTTTGACAAATGGGGCACCACGGTATCTGAGAAGCCCCCTGCACTTGCTTCCCTTTACCCTGATCAATACCTCCCTCAAGAGATCTCTTCACACCCCTCGGCTGCTGCTGGGGCGGCTGTGCTCTCGGCTGCCCTCCTCAGTTCTGTTACTGAGGACGGATCTCTCGAAAGAAGCCCTTCGCTGGCTCCCTCGGTCTAACACAAGTGGCTCTGCAGCCTCAATATCCAGAGCTCTGGCCGTAAGATCAGAATAGGGCACATCAATAATACCCAAGACCACGACGTGCATCCGAATCTCCGGATTAAGTCCCTCCATAAACTGTGCACCTTCTCCTCATTATCGCTAACAGACGAGGTGCAACCTGGCTAACGCCTCAAACTTCCGAATATAATCAGCAACTGAACCAGTCTGCTTCAGCTGCATAACTCGTTCCTCTTGGCCACCCTAACTATTCGGCTGAAATACTTATCGAAGAATAGAAACTTGAATCGATCCCAAGTCATAATAGATACGTCTGTCGTCACCTTAATCGAATCCCACCAGAAACGGGCATCTATCGCTAAGTGAAAGGTAGCATACGCCACCTTGCTCCCGTTCCCCACCTCGGCATAAGCTAACATATCCTCCATAACTCGGATACATTCCTCAGCAACAGTAGGATCCGATGATCGACCATCAAACACTGGAGGTCGTAGGCCCTGAAACTTCTGCATGCCCTGGTTATTGGGAACTATCAAATCGTGGGTTCTTTGGTTCTCCCGATTCACTAAGTCCATAATCTGTTGCACTTGCCGGTCCATATGCTGAGACTGGCGATCTATCAACTTCGTAAATCGATCTAGCGCGTCATCTCTAGGATCTCTTCCTCGAGTCATAGTGTATAAGGCCTAAAGCAAATTAAACAGATAATCCTAAGAAACAAAATCAAATGAAGCTATGAACAGACTTACAGTTGATGAAGGATGTCCGCGTAGTGGCTGTGCAGTCGAGCAGTCTACAGAACCGATTTTAAAACCCGGGGGCTCTGATACCATAATTGTAACACCCCTAATACTGTACCCATTTACCCGTATAAAATTTTAATTTTATTCTACACTTTAGCGGAAACTGAATCGAATTGAAGTCGTCAGTGTTGTTGGAAACCATTTAAAACAAACATAAAATGGTTAATAAAACAATAAAACTATTAATTAAAAAACTAATTTCGATTAAAACAAATCGGAAGGGCAAACTGGCCGCCCTAAAACACAGGGGCAGCGACCAGTTCGCTGCAGCATGCAGCGACTGGTCGCTGCTGTGCATGCAGGCATGCAGCGATCATGCCAGCATGCAGCAGTCGAGTTCTGCATGCCTGGCAGAGATCGTACGCTGCACACTCTGTGCATGGCGATCCATGTTCCTTCGATCGCTTCTCTTCATCACTTCTCTACTGACATATTTTCAAGTGCTCTCTGGAAACTCCAGAGAGCAAAACCACAATCTGCATCTGCTCTCTGGAATCCGATTACCAGAGGGAGCACAGTTCCTCAAATAACACACCTTAACAACCTCTCTGGAACCTGATTCCAGAGAGCAACTTACATATTAACAGTTTTCTTCAACCCATTAAACATCATCAAACTGACATCCTAAACACTTCAAATCGCCCAAACATTTTACTCAAAACGTAATCCTAAACCAAATTACTACGTGATAGGAACTTTATGAAAACAAACTGCATGTATACGTTAAAAATTGTCTAATCCGCCTGTTTCAAATTCCAAGCAGTTCCAGTAAAAACTATAAAAACACAGATTGTAAACAGATTTCCAAAAACGTTAAAACATCAGACATTAACCTACATCTAACCAGATCCAAACATGTTCATCTATACATTCGTTAAATCTCCCAAAATACTACGCAGACATCCCCACGGGTCAAATGCACCGACTACTCAGCACACCCCCACAGGCCATTCTCCGTCAACTGCCTCATACGTCAGGAGAAGGAACGTCGTCCTCACCTGGCTCGATGTCACCTATAACGTCACCTACACCATACAGACACCTATGAGCTAACAGGCTCAGTAAATTCTACGTAAATGCAGATGCGTGCTGTGCATATGGAGTTCAGAAATCATGCATAACAGAGCGTCGCAACAGTATATCACCGAGATCTCATCCCCCTACACTGACGGTGGCCCATCCAGCAGTCGACTCCCCGTGCGTAAGGAGGGGGTTTACACGCTTACAAACACGTCCAGCCTGCCGGCCCCCCTCGCGTGACCCAAATACAGATTATTCAGGATTACAGACATGAGATGTGGTAGTTGGCCAGAAAAACCTTTAAAAATCGGCCCCACGATAGATCAAGAGCCCCCAATTTCTGTGCCACTATGTTTCAAGAAACCAGCGTGCAGTGTGAATTCATTTTCATGCCAAGTTAAAATACGTGATGCATGGACCTTTCATATAATAAGTAAACACCAAGCATGCGGACAATCAAGACTGTACTGAAATAACCTACGAACGTTGACACCTAACTACCCAACCAAAGCAATTAAACAATCCCATCCTCAACATCCTCGACGCTAAATCCAGTACGGTGTAGACCAAGTCGGTCGAGTAAGTCACGAGAACTTCCTTGGCGTGCATGAACCCGCTTCTCCACGGGCGTCGTGTGTCTGGGCAAACCGATAGTGTCGTTAAAGCCTATTCAGCTAGTGACGTGCTAAATACCAAGCCATTAACTAAGAATCTTTTCTAAATCTTAACTTAGCAAATGCGAAGCGTTTATAACGTCAATTAATGCTCGCTAATCCAAAACTTCATTACGAGTTTTCCCCTCAAAACACCCGAAAATCTTAACTTTTACATTTCACAATTGAGTTAACTTCGTCAATACGTCAAATAACCGGCCAATATATAAACTTTATTACAGCTAACCTATTAATTACGAACCCTAAATCTCGATTTCTAATAAAACCCTAACAAAACCCTAAGTTCAACGGATCCGCTAATTGAAAACCAACGCTATAGAATCATAGCCCATACCAGGATTTGCGATTGGAGGAGAAATCACGAAGAACGAGAGAACGAGGAGACGCGGTCGATCGTTGACGGATCGTCGGACGGCCGAGAGAGAAAAGTGAGCTCTCTGTGAGTTTCGGAACCAAGAAGGATAAGAGTGAGGAGAGGAAGAAAAGATTGATTTTTAATATAATTTGTTTGACAAAATTACCACAATGCCCCTTACTCTTATTTCTATTTTGTTTCATTCTTCGGTTCGTTATCTCCGAACTATTCGGGGTCTCAAACTTCCTTATTTCACCACAAGTCCAACCTTACATTTGGGATTTAACAAAACTACCGTTCGCAAAACGACTTCGTTTACTATTTTACTTAAACGCCTTTACTTTACGATAGAGGTCAATTACTCGAATATGCGTGTATCTCCAAAACTTCCCAATATTTCCTTAAAATTTCTAATTCATCATTAGTATCTGTAATGACGCTTTTCGGTTGCGAAACTGAATGACCTTACAATATGTATGAAAATGTCTTATATAATAAATAATGATAATATATTTCACATCTAAAATCCATAAAATCCGGATAATTACCTCATTATCTTGGGAAGAACCGTTCATTACCATAAGACATGCACTAACAGGTGCAATTGACACTAACTTATAATGATTAAGTGAAATTCAACAATTTATCGCACTTTAATTTCCACTGATAGAGATATCCTACCGTTGAAATTTGGAAACATGCATAGAGAATGATACATCCAGAATGGGCACTATCCATTATAAAAAAGTGAAAAAAGCAAAACCAAAAGCGCAAAAAAAACACTATTCTCTCCTTACAACATTACTAATTCAGTTACTACAAACTCTGCAATTTGACATTTGAAATCATAAATCAGTAATTGTTTTGGAATTCACCACAACTGCGAGTCACTTCTAAAAATTGAGGCTCTCAATGTGAAACACACCGAAATGAAAAATTTCCAGTTTGGAAGATTAAACAGTTGCCTGGAACATTGAAATATGGTGTTTTTTGGATACATATCTCTCCCAATAATTTTTCCATCATCCATTAATTACGAACCCTAAATCTCGATTTCTAATAAAACCCTAACAAACCACCTAACTTTAAAACGATCCGAGAATTGAAAACTAACGCTATAGAATCATAGATCCATACCTAGGATTGCGATTGGAGGAGAAATCACGAAGAACGGAGGAGAAACGGAGGAGAACGAAGGTCGGATTGTTGAGGAATCGTCGGCGGCCGAGAGAGAAAATAGCTCTCTGTCGATTTCGTGAAACAGAGAAGGAGAAGAAGTGAGGGAGAAGGAAGAAAAGTTGATTTTTAATATAATTTGGTTTGACAAATTACCAAAATGCCTTTAGCTCTTATTTCTATTTTGTTTCGTCTTTTGGTTCGTTAATCGTCCAACTATTCGGGGTCATCAAACTTTCTTATTTCACCAACAAGTCCAACTTACTATTTGGGATTTAACAAAACTATCCGTTCGCAAAACGGACTTCGTTTACTATTTTTACTAAAACGTCCTTTACATTACGATAGATGTAATTACTCGGAATATAGCGTTTAATCTCCGAAAATTCTCATAATTTCCTTAAAATTCCTATTAATCATTAGGATCGTAATGACGCTTTTCGTTTGCGAAACTGATATGACTTGACATATTTATGAAAATGCCATTATATAATAAAATATGAATATAATATATTAAATCTAAAAATCCGTACAAGCCGGATATTATATTCTACCCACCTTATTTAGAATTTTGTCCACAAAATTAAATCATACAAATAGCTCAGGATATTTAGTCATCACATCCTGCTGTCGCTCCCACGTAGCCTCTTCCACCTCGTGGTTGTGCCACAAGACTTTGACCAGTGGAATCTCTTTGTTGCGTAAGACTTTGGTGGAATACTCCAAAATGTGTACCGGCCCCACCTCGTAAGTCAAGGTAGGCTGTACCTCGATCTCTGAAGCCTCCACGACGTGCGATGGATCACGTAAACATCTCCGAAGCATAGATACATGGAATACATCGTGGATACTCTCCATAGAAGCCAGAAGTTGTAGTCGATACGCCATCTTCCCGATCCTCTTCAGAATAGGAAAGGGCCCCACATAACGAGGGTTTAACTTACCCCTCCTTCCAAATCTCGCAACGCCTTTGAACGGAGAAACTTTAAGGTAGACCTCGTCACCTTCCTCAAACTCTAGCTCTCTCCGTCTAGTGTCAGCATAGCTCTTCTGTCTGCTCTGAGCTACCTCGATACGCTGTCGGATAATGGCAATCTTCTCTGCCGTCTGCTGTAGAATCTCTGGACCAACGATGCTGGCCTCGCCAACTTCGTCCCAATATAACGGAGACCTACACTTGCGACCATACAGCGCCTCATATGGAGCCATGCCAATCGTAGCCTGGAAGCTGTTGTTGTACGAGAACTCAACCAGGGGCAAATATCGGCTCCACGAGCCCTAAAACTCCAGCACACAAGCGCTGAGCATATCTTCAAGTATCTGATTCGTTCTCTCTGTCTGTCCATCAGTCTGAGGATGAAATGCGGTGCTGAAATTAAGCTGAATCCCCATAGCTTTGTGCAGACTCTTCCAGAACTTCGATGTGAATCTCGGATCTCTGTCTGAAACAATCGAAACTGGCACGCCATGCAGTCTGACAATCTCCTGCACATAAAGCTCGGCGAGCTGATCCATGGACGATGCCATCCTCACAGATAAGAAGTGGGCCGACTTTGTCAATCGGTCCACAATAACCCATATGCCGTCATGGCCCTTCGTCGTCCTCGGGAGCCCCACAATGAAATCCATGGAGATCTGCTCCCACTTCCACTCCGGAATCGGCAGTGGCAATAATGTTCCGGCCGGTCTTTGGTGCTCTGCCTTCACCTGCTGACACACTAAACAGGTCTCAACATACTTGGCAACCTCCCTCTTCATGTTCGGCCACCAAAAGTGTTGTCTCAAATCCCGGTACATCTTGGTACTCCCTGGGTGCACAGAATATGCCGAAGAATGTGCCTCGGCCAATATCTCCTTCTTCAGATCCTCGTCGTTAGGCACGTACCACCTATGCCTGAACTTCAGAATACCATCCCCCGATAAATGGAAATCCGACGAGTCTCCCAATGTCATGCTCGATCGAAGCTCCATACACTCCGTATCACCCTGCTGAGCCTCGCGTATACGATCCAGAATAGTCGGTCTGAGAGAAATGTTGGTGAGCATACAGGACAATTCTGCCACAATCTCCACGTCGAACCTCTCTATCTCAGACCGCAGCGTAACTGACATCGCTGCTAATGAAGGCTGACACACAGAAGGCACTCTACTCAAGGCATCAGCAACCTTGTTCGCCTTCCCGGGATGGTACTTGATGTCAAAATCATAATCTTTGACGAACTCAAGCCATCGTCTCTGTCGCATGTTCAGCTCCTTCTGTGTAAATAAGTACTTCAGACTCTTGTGGTCAGAAAATATCTCGCACTGCTGCCCATATAAATAATGTCTCCATATCTTCAGTGCGAAGACCACAGCAGCTAACTCAAGGTCGTGTGTAGGGTAATTCTGCTCATATGGCTTCAGCTGCCGAGAAGCATAAGCAATAACTCTCCCCTCCTGCATCAACACACAACCGAGTCCCACTCCAGATGCATCGCAATAAATACTGTACTGACACCTTCAACAGGAAGCGCCAATACTGGAGCGGTGGTCAATCTCTGCTTTAACTCCATAAAACTATCTTCACAAGCAGATGGCCATACAAACTTCTTGTTCTTCCGAGTCAATCGTGTAAGAGGAAGTGCGATCTTCGAAAATCCTTCTATAAACTTTCGATAATAACCGGCCAATCCGAGAAATCCACGCACCTCACGTACGTTCTTCGACTGTGGCCAATCTCTGACCACCTGAATCTTGCTCGGATCCACAGAAACTCCGTCCTGTGATATAATATGGCCAAGGAAGCTCACTCTGTCAAGCCAAAACTCGCATTTTGAAAACTTTGGATACAACTGGCGTTGACTCAGAATCTGTAAAACGATCCTCAGATGCTCCTCGTGCTCTTCCTTAGACTTAGAGTAAATCAGGATATCGTCGATGAAGACTACCACGAACTTGTCCAGATACTCCTTGAAGACACGGTTCATTAAGTCCATGAACGCTGCAGGGGCATTAGTAAGTCCGAAAGACATAACAAGGAACTCATAATGCCCATACCTCGTTCGGAATGCCGTCTTCTGAATATCGTCTCGCCGGACCTTCAGCTGATAATAACCCGAGCGTAGGTCAATCCTGGAAAACACTCGGGCACCCTGGAGCTGATCAAACAAGTCATCAATCCGCGGCAGTGGATACTTATTCTTCACCGTCAATTTGTTCAACTCTCTGTAATCAATGCACATCCTGAGGGTCCCGTCTTTCTTCTTGACGAATAGAACAGGCGCACCCCAGGGTGAAACACTGGGTCGAATGAAACCTTTCTCTAATAACTCATCAAGCTGAGTCCTCAACTCTCTCAACTCGGCTGGTGCCAACCGGTATGGGTTCTTAAACCTCGGTGCGGAGTTAGGATATACATCGATAGTGAACTCAATCTCCCGGTCCGGTGGTAACCCGGGAAGGTCATCAAGAAAAATCCCAGAGAACTCTCTGACAATAGGAATGTCGCTCGGCTTTTCTCCGCTGAGCAACTGACAATCAAATACAGAGGCCAAATAAATAGAGCACGCACCTTTAAACTGCTCACTGACCATCATGGAATAAGAAATAGGCGAGCTACTCAATCTGTTCATCGCCTGATAAGAAAACTCGGCTTTACCCGGGGGTCGGAAGGTCACCATCCCGGATCAACAATTGATGGTGGCGAAGTGTTGTGCTAGCCAGTCCATCCCTAAGATCAGATCATAGTGTTCTATGCCCATAACAATAAGGCGAGCATAGAGGGTATTACTTCCAACCGAGACAATATTGCCCTGCACAATCTGACGTGACTGCATACGCTCTCCTGAGGGCAACATCACACTATATTCGCACTCTGCTAACTCTGGCACTAATCTCAGTCTAGACATGCAAGCAATCGATATAAAGGAGTGCGTAGCTCCTGTATCCATCAAAGTAAATACAGCTGTACCCATAATCAGAATAGTACCTGCCATCACAGCAGGCTGATCAGCATCATCAACATCGGCTGGCTCTATAAATGCGAAGATCCTCGGGGTCACTTTCCTCTGATCTCCACCAAACTGGTCTCGGCCAGGCTTCGGGCAATCTCTGACGTAATGGCCAAGCTCCCCACATCTAAAGCATCGGTTAGTGCCAACACGGCACTCACCACTGTGTTCCCTTTGACAAATGGGGCACCACGGTATCTGAGAAGCCCCCTGCACTTGCTTCCCTTTACCCTGATCAATACCTCCCTCAAGAGATCTCTTCACACCCCTCGGCTGCTGCTGGGGCGGCTGTGCTCTCGGCTGCCCTCCTCAGTTCTGTTACTGAGGACGGATCTCTCGAAAGAAGCCCTTCGCTGGCTCCCTCGGTCTAACACAAGTGGCTCTGGCAGCCTCAATATCCAGAGCTCTGGCCGTAATATCAGAATAGGGCACATCAATAATACCCAAGACCACGACGTGCATCCGAATCTCCGGATTAAGTCCCTCCATAAACTGGTGCACCTTCTCCTCATTATCGCTAACAAGACGAGGTGCAAACCTGGCTAACGCCTCAAACTTCCGAATATAATCAGCAACTGAACCAGTCTGCTTCAGCTGCATAAACTCGTTCCTCTTGGCCACCCTAACTATTCGGCTGAAATACTTATCGAAGAATAGAAACTTGAATCGATCCCAAGTCATAATAGATACGTCTGTCGTCACCTTAATCGAATCCCACCAGAAACGGGCATCTATCGCTAAGTGAAAGGTAGCATACGCCACCTTGCTCCCGTTCCCCACCTCGGCATAAGCTAACATATCCTCCATAACTCGGATACATTCCTCAGCAACAGTAGGATCCGATGATCGACCATCAAACACTGGAGGTCGTAGGCCCTGAAACTTCTGCATGCCCTGGTTATTGGGAACTATCAAATCGTGGGTTCTTTGGTTCTCCCGATTCACTAAGTCCATAATCTGTTGCACTTGCCGGTCCATATGCTGAGACTGGCGATCTATCAACTTCGTAAATCGATCTAGCGCGTCATCTCTAGGATCTCTTCCTCGAGTCATAGTGTATAAGGCCTAAAGCAAATTAAACAGATAATCCTAAGAAACAAAATCAAATGAAGCTATGAACAGACTTACAGTTGATGAAGGATGTCCGCGTAGTGGCTGTGCAGTCGAGCAGTCTACAGAACCGATTTTAAAACCCGGGGGCTCTGATACCATAATTGTAACACCCCTAATACTGTACCCATTTACCCGTATAAAATTTTAATTTTATTCTACACTTTAAGCGGAAACTGAATCGGAATTGAAGTCGTCAGTGTTGTTTGGAAAACCATTTAAAACAAACATAAAATTGTTAATAAAACAATTAAAACTATTTAATTAAAAACTAATTTCGATTAAAACAATCGGAAGGGCAAAACTGTCCGGCCCTAAAACACAGGGGCAGCGACCAGTCGCTGCAGCATGCAGCGACTGGTCGCTGCTGTGCATGCAGCATGCAGCGATCATGCAGCATGCAGCGATCGATTTCTGCATGCTGCAGAGATCGATCGCTGCACACTCTGTGCAGCGATCCATGTTCCTTCGATCGCTTTCTCTCATCACTTCTCTACTGACATATTTTTCAAGTGCTCTCTGGAAACTCCAGAGAGCAAAACCACAATCTGATCTGCTCTCTGGAATCCGATTCCAGAGAGCAACAGTTCCTCAAATAACACACCTTAACAACTCTCTGGAACCTGATTCCAGAGAGCAACTTAACATATTAACGTTTTCTTCAACCCATTAAACATCATCAAACTGACATCCTAAACACTTCAGAATCGCCCAAACATTTTACTCAAAACGTAATCCTAAACCAAATTACTACGTGATAGGAACTTTATGAAAACAAACTGCATGTATACGTTTAAAAATTGTCTAATCCTCCTGTTTTCAAATTCCAAGCAGTTCCAGTAAAAACTATAAAAACACAGATTGTAAACAGATTTCCAAAAACGTTTAAAACATCAGACATTAACCTACATCTAACCAGATCCAAACATGTTCATCTATACATTCGTTAAATCTCCCAAAATACTTACGCAGACATCCCCACGGGTCAAAATGCACCGACTACTCAGCACACCCCCACAGGCCATTCTCCGTCAACTGCCTCATACGTCAGGAGAAGGAACGTCGTCCTCACCTGGCTCGATGTCACCTATAACGTCACCTACACCATACAGACACCTATGAGCTAACAGGCTCAGTAAATTCTACGTAAATGCAGATGCGTGCTGTGCATATGGAGTTCAGAAATCATGCATAACAGAGCGTCGCAGACAGTATATCACCGAGATCTCATCCCCCTAACTGAAGGGGGCCCATCCAGCAGTCAGACTACCCCGTGCGGTTAGAGGAGGGGGGTACACGCTTACAACACGTACAGCCGTGCCTGAGCCCCACCTCGCGTGACCAAATAACAGATTACGTTCATTAATTACAGTACATGAGATGTGGTATTGGCCAGACCTTTAATCGGCCCGCACGATAGATCAAGAGCCCCCAATTTCTGGGCCACATGGTTTTCAGAAAACATCGTGCAGTGTAGAAATTCATTTTCATGCCAAGTTAAAATACGTGATGCATGGACAGTTCAATATAAAAGTAAACAAACAAGCATGCGTACCATCAAGACTGTAAATGAAATAACCTACGAAACGTTTAAACCTAACTACCCAACCAAAGCAATTAAAACAATCCATCCTCTAAGATCCTCGACGCTAAATCGAAGTACGGTGTAGACCAATCGGTCAGAGTAAGTCACGAGAACTTACCTTGAGCGTGCTGAATCTCAAGCTTCGTCCACGGGAGTCGTGTGTCTGAGGCAAAACACGATATTTGTCGTTAAAGCCAATTCAAGCTATTGACGTCTAAATTACAAACCTTAACTAAAGAATCTTTTCTAAATTCTTAACTTAGCTAATCGAAGCGTTTATAACGTCAATTAATGCTCGATAATCCAAAACTTCAATTAACGAGTTTTTCCTCAAAAACCCGAAAATCTCTAACTTTTAACTTTTTCACAAATTGATTTAACTTCGTCCAATAACGTCAAATACGTCCAATATATACTTTATTACAGCTAACCTATTAATTACGAACCCTAAATCTCGATTTCTAATAAAACCCTAACAAAACCCTAACTTTAAAACGATCCGAGAATTGAAAACCAACGCTATAGAATCATAGATCCATACCTAGGATTGCGATTGGAGGAGAAATCACGAAGAACGGAAGAGAAACGGAGGAGAACGAAGGTCGGATCGTTGAGGAATCGTCGGCGGCCGAGAGAGAAAATAGCTCTCTGTCGATTTCGTGAAACAGAGAAGGAGAAGAAGTGAGGGAGAAGGAAGAAAAGTTGATTTTTAATATAATTTGGTTTGACAAATTACCAAAATGCCCTTAGCTCTTATTTCTATTTTGTTTCATCCTTCGGTTCGTTAATCGTCCAACTATTCGGGGTCATCAAACTTCCTTATTTCACCAACAAGTCCAACTTACTATTTGGGATTTAACAAAACTATCCGTTCGCAAAACGGACTTCGTTTACTATTTTTACTAAAACGTCCTTTACATTACGATAGATGTAATTACTCGGAATATAGCGTTTAATCTCCAAAAATTCCCATAATTTCCTTAAAATTTCTATTAATCATTAGGATCGTAATGACGCTTTTCGTTTGCGAAACTGATATGACTTGACATATTTATGAAAATGTCATTATATAATAAAATATGAATATAATATATTAAATCTAAAAATCCGTACAAGCCGGATATTACATCATTAATCTTGGGAAGACCGTTCTTAGCCATAAGACATGCACTAACAAGGTGAATTGACACTAAGAATTAATAATGATTAAGTGAAATTCAACATTTATCGCACTTTAAAATTTCCAACTGATAGAGATATCTGCAATAACGTTGAAATTTTGGAAACATGCATAGAGAAATGATAAATCAAGAAATGATCACTAATCCATTGGAACACTACATTACTAATTCAGTTACTACAAACTCTGCAATTGCATTGAAATCATAAATCAAGTAATTGTTTTGGATTCAACACAACATGAGAAGTCAACTTCTAAAAAAATTGAGGATCTCAATGTGAAAACACCGGAGAAGGAAAAAATGTCCAGTTTGAGATTAAACAGTTGCTGGAACATTTGAAATATGTGTTTTTGGATAACAAGTAATCTCTCCCAATAATTATTTCATCATCATTAACAAAGGTGGAAGAAAAGAAATTACCCAGAGTGTAAAGAGAGCATAAAACTGCAATTGGATGGACGATCAAGATTATTAAAGGTACAAGCCTAGCTATATGCACCCATAAAATTTTTATGGAAGAGTCCCACAAAGCATCGATTGAACATTAAAAATGACTAAATCCAGTCATGAAAGAAGTTGCCGAGTAGAAGTACTAAAATTGTTAAAAGTCGGGATCATTATGCAATATAAAACAATTTATGGGTAAGCCCTGTTCAATGCGTACCCAAAGAAAGGATGCATGGTTGTGGTAAAGATTGAAAGCAATGAGTTGATCCCTACAAGGACAGTTACAGGGTGGCGAGTCTGCATTGATTATAGAAAACTAAATAATGCCACAAGAAAAGATCATTTTCCTCATCTATTCATTGACCAAATGTTGGACAGATTAGGCGGATATGATTACTACTATTTTCAATTAGCCGGATATGATTACTACTATTTTTTGGATGGTACTCTCGATACAATCAAATACTTATCACTTCAGAAGATCAAGAAAAGATGACATTCACATGTCCATACAATACGTTTTCATGTTGAAGAATGTCATTTGGATTATGTAATGCTACATTTAAAAGATGTATGATGGCAATCTTTGATGGCATGATTGAGGAGATTATGGAAGTTTTTATGGACGACTTTTATGTTTTTGGGTCCACATTCGATACATGTCTGCACAACCTCTCTCTAGTATTTACTAAGATGTCAAGACACCAACTTGTTATTGAATTAGGAAAAATGTCACTTCATGGTGAACGAAGGCATTGCCATGGGACATCGAATATCATCTAAAGGATTAGAAGTCGATCAAGTAAAGATGGATGCAATTGAACAACTTCCCCCTCTAATCAATGTGAAAGGAATCAAAAGTTTCTTAGGCCATGCTAGATTTTATACACGATTCATTTAGGATTTTTATAAAACTGTTAAACGTTTATGAAATCTTCTTGAAAAAGATGCATCATGTGTTCGATAAAGACTGTCTGCAAGCATTCCATACACTCAAGGAAAAACTTGTTTTTGCACCCATCCTGACAACCCCCAACTAGAGCTTACCAATTGAAGTAATGTGCAACGCAAATGATTATGTGTTAGAAGCTGTTCTTGGACAAAGACAATATAAGATATTTTGAGTCATTCATTATGCTAGTCGAACTCTAGATAATGCTCAACAAAATTACACAACTATTTGAGAAAGAAATGCTTGCAGAAGTATATGCATGTAACAACCCCCCCACACCTCTTGGGCCGGGCCTCGCCCCGCACCCAGGTCAGGGCAAGCTGTGCAAACAAACAGAAAGTCGGCGAAAGAAGCCAAAAAAGCACAGCTTGCCTTGACCTAGGTGCGGGGTGAGGCCCGGCCCAAGAGGTGTGGGGGGGTTGTTACAATGCATGTGACAAATTTTGATCTTACATCGTTGGCTCAAAAACTATTATTTATATTGACCATGTTACAATTCAATACCTCTTTACAAAGAAAGATGCTAAATTGCACCTGATTCGTTGGATCTTATTACTGCAAGAGTTCGATCTTGAGATTAAAGACAAACGAGATACATAAAATGTTGTCGCGAATCATCTATCTAGATTAGAATTATAAAACAATGCAGAAGACGAATCTATCCATGAAACATTTCCTGACGAATAACTGTTCTCACTCATTGTAAAACTACCTTGGTATGCAGACTTTGTAAATTACTTGGCATGTCGGACACTTTCTCCGAATCTCTCATGTCACCGAAAAAAGAAATTCTTATATGATGTGAAATCATACTTATGGGATGATCTGTTACAATTCAAACACTGTCATGACCAAATCATAAGACGATGTGTACTAGAAGACGAAGTTCAAGATATCATTAAACAATGTTCTTCATCCCCATATGGAGGGCACTTCAGTGTCACAAAAATTGCTGCAAAGATTCTATAATCTGGGTTCTATTGACATACACTTTTTTGAGACAAGTACACTTTCGTAAAGACATGTGATCGATGTCAAAGAATGGGCATTGTCTAGGTGACATGAACTACCACTAACATACTAGAAATTGAAATTTTTGATGTGTGGAGAATTGATTTTATGGGACTCTTTGGCAACCTTGAAACGAATTGTTGAGAGAGATTGAAGAGGATTTTCAACCCCGGACGAGGAGACCAACACACGTGTTATGCTACAACAGTGATATCCGAAAACAGATATTCTCTTCTACCTATTTCTTTTCTTCGATATAATTTTTCGTACAAGTTTTTGAAATTTATATCATATTAAAATTATTGCAAGTGTACAATAGTTTTGTAGTATAATGATGAATATGGTTGTCAAATTCACAGAGAATATGTAATTTATCAATATTCACCGAGTACTGATCTAATCAATGCTAACTTTATTTAGATAATTAAAAATATGATTTTGAAATATCTAGAAAGAGCTCAAGGTCAAGGCTTATTTTACCGTAGAACTTCTTACATCCAACTGAAATGTTTTAGCGACTCAGATTGGGCTACTACATGTACTGACTCTAGAAGACCTTGACAGATTTTTGTATAGTTTTTGGTGATTCTCTAATTTCTTGAAAGTCTAAGAAACAACGAACAATGTCTAAATCTTCTATAGAAGTTGAATAAAGAGCATTAGCTCAAACTACTTACGAACTCATTTGGTTGAAGGCATTGCTCAAGGATCTGCATATTGATCATTGTAAATCACATATTCCTTTTTTTGGTACCGTCAAGCAACTTTGCATATTGCCACAAATTTTGTGTTTCATGAACATACAAAACAAATAGAGATTGTTAGTCAACAAATTCAAAACAATATCCTCAACGTTTCATCCTAGCATTAGCTTGCCGATATTCTTACTAAACCTCTCAAACCAATACTTCATTATTGGAAGTTATTAACATCAACTCCTCAACTTGAGGGGGAGTATTACTTGATGTCAAAGGACTGATGAGCTGGATGTTCTGAAGATCAAAGCTGTGCTGGATTTAGTTAGAAGTATAGTTTTGTGTTGCAGTTATTTAGTTGATTTGTAAGCTCATATTTTAGCGATGTGCAAAGGGAACTTCCATTGTAGTTTAAACACTTGGTGTGATTCAAATAGAATGATGGACTTCTTCATTTTTTTGCATTTCCTATAATATCATCTTCATTTTTGGAATTAGATGGTGTGGAAAAAGAACAGAGAATGGAAGGGGAAAGGATATTCCAAAATGGAAGGGGAATTAGCCTTTGCTTTTCATTTTCTTTCATATTTTCTCAAAAAATGGGAACTACACCGAACTGTGACAACTGGTTAGGGTCACCCAACAATTCCAGCTGTGGTTTCGAATTTCAAAAACCGTTAGGCCACTGTTCAGTCCGATTCCAAGGCTAAAATTAACCGATCCTGCCCGTGCCGGATCCTAAACACACGTCCATTCTGCAAGCTCCACACAGGACTCTTAAGGTATATTTTATTTTCTCTTTCATTTTTAAAAAAATAATCATAATTGCACGACGTTATACAAGCTCATCAAATGGTTTCTATCCTAAATGGGAAAAGAAACAAAAAGATGTTATTATATAGGAAGAACAATAGAAAGAGTTTAAACAATAAAAGAATCAACTAATCAACCAAAGTTGCAGAGGAAAGGAGTGTTGAGTGGAGGCAATGTTGTTTTAGATCACCTTGCATTCCGTGGGGAGGCCTTGGGGAAACCGCTTCAAATCGGAACAGTAATTGTAAACCATGTAATTCTTCTGTACCCATTTCAGCTTCTCTTGGCTGGAGGAATCCAGCTCTTGAGAAAGCCATGGGTTGTTGCTGTCAATGGAGGTTGAAGCTGAACCGCAAGAAGAGGAAGCAGAGGACCAAACGCAGGCATTTGCATTGAAATTTCTGTAAGAAGCAATGAAAGGAGCATTTGTCCAATCAGTCTTCACCAGCCCCCCTCTCGTAGCCCAATCATCAGCATTCCACAGACTTGAATAGATCCTCATTGGTTGGCTTTTTGGAAATGGAACTCCCACGGATTCCAAGTTCTTGAACTCTCTGATTGGACTTCCATCCACGGAGAAGCTGAGACAAAACGAAACAATCAGTTTCGGGAAAAGGAAGATGAAAATGTATTAATTAATGAAGAAATGTTTGGAAATGGGTACTTACACAATACGCTGGGGATTCCACAGAATGGAGTAGGTGTGAAAATCAGCAGTTGGATCAAACCAAAGGTAGAATTGTTGCTCTCTGTTGCCTTTTCCTTGGCTGAACACGTTTGTGTGAAGAATGTATGGGTCGCCACTCAGATT
This sequence comes from Begonia masoniana, assembly GCA_022432975.1. NCBI lineage: Eukaryota > Viridiplantae > Streptophyta > Magnoliopsida > Cucurbitales > Begoniaceae > Begonia > Begonia masoniana. The sequence continues at coordinate 41,166,484 of CM039502.1, forward strand.
ACCCAAGAACTCGAAATCTATCTCATCCCACGTCGACCCTTTTGAGGATAGCTGCAAATTATACGAATAAACAGAAATTTATTAGAAATTTGAAGCTCTGCAATCATGGGGAGAGCAAGATATAGTAGGTGGATTCGGGGCATACGTAATAGGCAGTGACAGTTCCAGCTGAGTTTCCAGGAACAAGCTTGAGTTGCATATCGATCTTGCCAAACAAATACTCGTTCTGGGACTGGAATCCAGAGCCAGAGGCTTTGTCGAGGGAGAGCGTAAGAAGGTCGCCATTGTTGAGAATCTTCGCTCGACCGTCCCCCCAAGTAATCTGAAAATTCTCGTTGAAGTTACTGCCACACACAGATACAGCCATTACAGAGACAACAACAAGAGAAACTACAAACGTCACAGGAATCGAGGCCATTAGGTCGATTATCGGTTCTCTTAATTTAAAACGCAAAGCAGATAAGAATTTCGAAGTGGGTAAGAGACATTTAAGGATTGCATCTATTTATACGAAGACGATGAAGGTTCATTAGTTTACCTACTAAGCTGGAAGCAGATGGCGCTCAGTGAGGAACAGAGAAAGAGCTCCGAATCCAACTTCCTGGCAATTTCAATACGAAATCCAATGTGGGCACTTGGATTAAAACGCGGTTTCGCTTTAGAGCTGGCTACTGGCTAGGGAGCACTAACTCTGCACCGCCATAGCAGAGCCTGGTCTGTTCAGTGGAGTAAAAAGTTCTTCAGTAAACTTTTGCTGTTGGGCTACATGATACTGGCCCAATTTCTCAACGCTACCATTTTTGGTTTTGGACTTATTATTATTTTTAAGGGTAAAGTGCAATTTGGCCCCTACAACTAGGTGAAATAGGAAAATTATACCATAAACTCGAATAATGGGCAATTCGGCCCCCACAACTTGGGTAATATGCAATTTAGCCCCTACCGTCATTTTTTCCGTTAAAAAATCACGTTTTTGTCACGTGATCACATTTTCTTCCAGACATGCCCCTGCATGGAATCAGAACCGGACCGGACCGATTCGATTAATTTCTGAAAAACCCATAGGGAAATTTGTCTTTCTCCTCTTCGAAAACTGATTTCCCTCTTATTTCCCAGTGCCAAAACGCAGACCCCCCTCTCTCGCTCGCTCTCTCTCCCGAGACCCCCGCCCTCTGAAATCCTGTCTTTCTCCTCTCTTCGCGTTCGCCGCGCTCTGTCGACCTCGCTCTCTCTCCCGAGACCCCTGCCTCGCTCGTGCTCGACCTCGCTCTTTCTCATATTTTCCTCGGTGATTTTCTGCTCATCTGGACAATATTCGCCTGTTTTTTTTTTCTTCGAATCAACATCTCTTCATTTCAGTGTCTGCTAAACTTCAAATGGCATCTACATCCCGCAGCAAGAGAAGGTCAAAAAATCCTACTCCAGCTAATGAAATTGCGGAACCAATAACTTGGTCATCTCCTTTCTTCAAGAATGTTGACTCTATGAAAAGGTATGAAGACGACATTCAATTCAAGCCCTTGATTCTGAGTAGAAAAGTGCAATTCGAGGATTTAAGTAGCTTAGATTTGGTTCAGCCTTTGAGGAATTTGGGGTTAATAGAACTGTTTGACTGTGATGGCCCGTATCATGAGAAACCAGTGAGAATGTTCTATGCCAATCTTGAAATTTGTCAAAGGCCATTTAAAATTCTTAGCTATGTGTATGGCAAACACATAGAAATTTCCTCATTTTCTATAAACACAATTTTAAACTGTGAATTTAACAATGAGGCTGAAAGGTATTACGAGGCATACAAGGATCCAGAATTTGTGGGCACCAGTGAAGGTACTGCCTTTTTAAGGATGATTGTTAAGGATCTTCGCCGATGCCTTCCAACGAAACCGAAGGCAAATGACTTAAACGTGCGTGCTAGGCTCCTCCACCATATGATCACGTAGAATCTCTTACCAAGAGATGGACGTAGAGATTACGTAAGTGGTATGGACCTCTATGTTTTATATAAAATTGTTCGACAAGAATCATTTAATGTGGGATATGTGATTTTGAAACGGATGATTCAAGTCTACAACAACGCAGCAAAGTCCCTACCATTTAATCTTCTTTTAATGAAGATTTTTAAGGAGAATGGGGTCCAAATTCCAAGTTCCGAAATCCCATTACCTCTGAAGAAAGTTGACACATACACCACATCCACTCTAGCTCGGATGGGGTTTGGGCTCAATGATAAAGGTAATTGGATTTTTAAGGGAGACCGAGTTGGATCACTTGAAGCTGGACCATCCCAAATGGAAGTTGATGAAGGTGGTGACGAACCTGAACACACTACGGAACCCACCTCCAATGCATCTCGAGGCAACTTCTCTAACTTTGAGGAACAGTTTAAGTTATTGGTGGAAAATGTTGCTAGCATCGGCGGTGCTTTTGACTCAGTTCAGAATGTGGTTTTCGATCGCTTTGATCAATTGGAAACGAAGATACAGGATGTCCGTGATGACATCGTTGAGGTTCACGACCATCTTGATTTTCACCAATATTATTGGGACAGGTACACCGGTGCTCCAGCCCCTCCTCCAGTAGATCCACCAATAGATCCACCAGTCGATCCCTTCGACGATCCCTGTTACGACGATCCCTGTTACGGTCCATCATAATGATATTTTTGTTGTTGTGATTCGCTTAGTTTGCTAGTATCTTAATTTTGTTGTATATGAGTTTGGTGTTGGATATTGTTATATAATTTTTCAGTTGATATTGGAAATAGGAAATACTATCTTCTTTGTGTTGAATGCATTATGGTACGACTTATAATTTTTCAGTTGATATTGGCTTATGGCTTATTGTTTTGGAAAAAATTGAGTAAATAAATGAGATGTATCGACTGTTTAATAGTTGAATACAAAGAAGAATCCTTAGTGCAAAGTATAAAGTGTCGACAAGTTATATAAATTGTCGACACTATGCATATAAGTTGTCGACACTTAAATTAAAGTGTCGACAAAAATTGTAAAGAAATGGAGACAGAGGAATTTACGCTTATAAAGTGTCGACAATTTTTAGAACTTGTCGACACTAGGCATATAAGTTGTCGACACTTAAATTAAAGTGTCAACAAAAATTGTGAAGAAATGGAGACAGGAATTTACGCTTATAAAGTGTCGACAATTTTTAGAAATTGTCGACACTAGGCATATAAATTGTCGACACTAGCCATATAAAGTGTCGACACTTGAATTAAAGTATCGACAACAATTGTGAAGAAATGGATACAGAGGAATTTACGCTTATAAAGTGTCGACAAGTTGTAGAATTTGTCGACACTAGCCATATAAAGTGTCGACACTTTAATTAAAGTGTCGACAACAATTGTGAAGAAATGAATACAGAGGAATTTACGCTTATAAAGTGTCGACAAGTTGTAGAATTTGTCGACACTAGCCATATAAAGTGTCGACAACAATTGTGAAGAAATGGAGACAGTGACGCTGATTATGAATCCATTTCCATACATTTTACCCTTATCTATAAATCCATAAAATACATCCATACATTTGTCCGTAATAAGTGCAGATTCACAAAGACTTCTATCAACATAAATCTCCATTCATTCCCACAAAAGATTTCCATACATTTGTCCATAATATCCATTTCCATATATTTGTCCATAATATCCATTTCCATACATTTGTCCAATATCCATTCCATAATATCCATTTCCATACATTTGTCCATAATATCCATTTCCATACATTTGTCCATAATATCCATTTCCATACATTTGTCCATAATATCCATTTCCATACATTTGTCCATAATATCCATTTCCATACATTTGTCCATAATATCCATTTCCATACATTTGTCCATAATATCCATTTCCATACATTTGTCCATAATATCCATTTCCATACATTTGTCCATAATATCCATTTCCATACATTTGTCCATAATATCCATTTCCATACATTTGTCCATAATATCCATTTCCATACATTTGTCCATAATATCCATTTCCATACATTTGTCCATAATATCCATTTCCATACATTTGTCCATAATATCCATTTCCATACATTTGTCCATAATATCCATTTCCATACATTTGTCCATAATATCCATTTCCATACATTTGTCCATAATATCCATTTCCATACATTTGTCCATAATATCCATTTCCATACATTTGTCCATAATATCCATTTCCATACATTTGTCCATAATATCCATTTCCATACATTTGTCCATAATATCCATTTCCATACATTTGTCCATAATATCCATTTCCATACATTTGTCCATAATATCCATTTCCATACATTTGTCCATAATATCCATTTCCATACATTTGTCCATAATATCCATTTCCATACATTTGTCCATAATATCCATTTCCATACATTTGTCCATAATATCCATTTCCATACATTTGTCCATAATATCCATTTCCATACATTTGTCCATAATATCCATTTCCATACATTTGTCCATAATATCCATTTCCATACATTTGTCCATAATATCCATTTCCATACATTTGTCCATAATATCCATTTCCATACATTTGTCCATAATATCCATTTCCATACATTTGTCCATAATATCCATTTCCATACATTTGTCCATAATATCCATTTCCATACATTTGTCCATAATATCCATTTCCATACATTTGTCCATAATATCCATTTCCATACATTTGTCCATAATATCCATTTCCATACATTTGTCCATAATATCCATTTCCATACATTTGTCCATAATATCCATTTCCATACATTTGTCCATAATATCCATTTCCATACATTTGTCCATAATATCCATTTCCATACATTTGTCCATAATATCCATTTCCATACATTTGTCCATAATATCCATTTCCATACATTTGTCCATAATATCCATTTCCATACATTTGTCCATAATATCCATTTCCATACATTTGTCCATAATATCCATTTCCATACATTTGTCCATAATATCCATTTCCATACATTTGTCCATAATATCCATTTCCATACATTTGTCCATAATATCCATTTCCATACATTTGTCCATAATATCCATTTCCATACATTTGTCCATAATATCCATTTCCATACATTTGTCCATAATATCCATTTCCATACATTTGTCCATAATATCCATTTCCATACATTTGTCCATAATATCCATTTCCATACATTTGTCCATAATATCCATTTCCAAACATTTTACCCTTATCCATAAATCCATAAATACTTCCATAATAAGTACAGATTCACAAAGGCTAATAAAGTTCATATCAGCATTACAAGGTCAGTGTCTGTGAATGCCTGGCTGGACTGAAGACTCCTGCATGATGTAAACAATTGATTGTTAACAATAATTAAGTATGATGTAACAAATTAGAAAGAGAAAACACAATACTAACTTGGGTTCCGATGCAAGCTGCAGAAACCCGAACAAAGTTGATCTTCCTCGTGATGTTGATGCACTGGCTTCCATGATAGCATCAAGAGTTACTCCTTTGCATGTTCTAGATATGGTTCAGACCCCGACATTTACTACACTTGATAACCTTACGCATTTTGCCCAATGTACTCTGACCTTGAGGTTTCGTCAACATCCCTCGTTCTCTTCTTTTTCGGCCTCCCAGGTGGTCTCTCACAATCGGTGGCTGAATTTCACCATAGCTGAAGGTGGCCACATGTCGACGCCATTCATTGGATGTATGAACTGAGAATATATCGTCAAATATGTTTGCCGATGGTAGCAACGATCAACGTACGATTCAATGTCCCTTCTCATGAATGATATGCATGGTACAGCATGAACACATGGTATTCCTGCGAGCTGCCAACGGTTACAACTGCAAGTAGCGTTGGCTAAGTCAACGACAAATTGTTGATGGGCATCACAACTTGTTGATGGGCATCACTAACTTGAAATCTTTCACCTCCACCTCGGTTGCACACCAATTTTTAGCTCCATCTCGAATCTTGGCCAATTTCTTTCGTATCTGAGGACATAGTAGTCCGTTTTGTTGCTCCATTTGTTCATGCCTCTTACAAATTCTTGCCATTATTGTTGTCCTTATCATTTCTATCATGCTCACAATCGGCTTGTCACGTGTTGGTAAGATGAAAGCATTGAATGACTCGCTCAGGTTGTTCAACGTCAGCTCACACTTCGATCTATGACTGAAAGCATGTCTGCACCAGTGCTTCGCATCATACTCCGCAAGGTATCTATATGCTGCTTCATCGAAGCCCCGTAGCCTCGTCATTTCTTTCACAAACATTTCCCGTGTTGTCGCAGTCGAAGCATTCCACATAATGTCTTTGTAGAGTTTTCCGCGAAACTTCTTCTTGAAGTTTGCGTACATATGACGTACGCAAAATCGAACCTCTGCATCTGGTACATGTTTTCGCAGTACTACTTCCAAACCCTGCATCAAATATATGTCATATGATAGTAGGTGAAAGCATATAAATGTTGACAATGATCACATATACTTACTTTTTGTTGATCGGAGATGAATGTCCAGCCTTCACCACGAGCTGATCCAATATCCGTCAACAACAACCTGAGAAACCATTTCCAAGACTTCTTCGACTCAACATCGACAACAGCCACTGCAACAGGATATATTCCGTCATTTGCATCTACCCCGATAGCGTTTAGAAGTTGACCAGGACATGCCCCCTTCAAGTGACACCCGTCCAAACTTATTACCGGTCGACATCCGGCTAACAGGCCTCTCTTACATGCATCTAAACACATGTAAAGTCGCTTGAACATGGGCTCTGTTTGACCATCAACCCTGTCAACATTAATAACGAATGTGCTACCAGGATTGGATCTCAGAACTTCCTCCGCATAAGACCCCAGCTGTTTATATTGCACGGTTGAATCCACATTTACAGCCCTCCTCCTTGCCCTGATTGCTAGGCTAGGCCTGATGGTGACATTAAATTCTCGTCTAACTGTGTCAATGATCGATGATATTTCCCACCAAGGTTGGCTTCTAAATCGATGCAAATAACGTTCTGCCACCCACTTAGCTGTTGCATGTCGACTCTCTATTGTGCGAGCACAGTCATGAACGTCATTCAACCTCTTCACTTGGAAAGACTCTTCATTTGTCACCTTTGATGCGTAGAGTCTCCAAGGACAACCTTTCTGACAAACTGCTTCTATTCTTGCTCTCTCATGTTTGACAAATCGGATGTCATATCCGTTAACCAAAGAATAATCAGAGATTTTTTTCCTAATTTCAGCCAATGAGCTGAATTTGTCTTTCAAACATATTTCTAAAGAGTTGTTGACTGATTCCGCAGTGTTCGCTTCATGCATCGTATCCTCCGATTCAGCAATAGAAATAATGTCATCAGGTAAGGAGGCTGAAACTGATGGAATCGGAATATGAATTGGATCCCATGCTTCACCCACAACTGCAACATCTACATGAGTTTGATCCCCCGCGGCACCGCCAGCTGCATCATCTACATGAGTTGGATCACCCCTTTCACCAACTTGAGGACCACCATCAAACTCAGATGCATTAGAGGACTCATCATTTCTAGCCTCTTCCTGGTAGATGCCTTCATGGTCTACGTACACATGAATGTGACGTTTGTGATCCAACGCCCCAACCATTTGAAGTACGTCATTATCGCACTTCACTGCTCGCAATCCGTTTTCCATTCCTAATGGAGGCTCTACGTAATACAGAGTCTTCCATACTCCAGCTCCGACATCTACCACCATGTCGACAACCTCAAAAAATGAAATCCTATCCACATCAATATTTGTCGCTAGTGCAACATCCCCACCCACGTACTGTAACTTGTTCGTCTTGACGAACTTCCCTCCATAGTGAAAGTCAATTGAAAATGTGTCCATCTTCTTCCCTGAAAGGTTACATGAATTTAATTCGATTAAGCCAGTTTTGGTATTTAAATTCTAAACAACTTCATACACATTTACACTTTTAAACAAATAGCCTTCCATCTAAACACATGTAATCTCTTTTTCTCTGCTTTTTTAACATGATACAAGTCAAAATCTTTAATTTGATTCATGTTCATTATTATGATTATAAAGTTTACGGAATGTGTTCTCGTGAACCATAAGATAAAAATTTATAATTGAAGTATGAAGCATCTAACTAACCAAGTCGAACATAGTTCGGTTCCATCCAACCTAGGCTCCATCTAAACTAACCAGAAAATTCGTTCAGAATAACAACGAAGTTCAGAAACATTCAATAATAACTATTGGTTCAGATTTCATACTCCAAAAAACACCGAACTTCGGCCATTACAGTAAGCGTGAGAAATTTTTACCTTACCGTCGTCAGTAAGCGTGACAACTTTGTTGTTCCGTTAGCCTGGCGACTGGCGAGAGAGAGTCGAGAGGAGCGAGCGAGAGAGAGGGAGCCGGGAGGGTGCGGCGAACGCGAGCGAAGGGGTCTCGGGAGAGAGAGGAAGAGCGAGAGAGCGAGAGAGCGAGCGAGGGAGGGGGTTTTTCAGAAATGAGAGGGAAATCTGTCTTCGAAGAGGAGAAAGACAGATTTCCCTCTCGATTTTTCAGAAATTAATCGAACCGGTTCTGTTTCCATGCAGGGGCATATCTGGAAGAAAATGTGATCACGTGATAAAAACGTGATTTTTTAACAGAAAAAATGACTGTAGGGGCTAAATTGCATATTACCCAAGTTGTGGGGGCCGAATTGCCCATTATTCGAGTTTATGGTGTAATTTGCCTATTTCACCTAGTTGTAGGGGCCAAATTGCACTTTACCCTATTTTTAATTATAATTTGCAATTTCTCCATGTTTTAGTTAAAAGTTTTAATATTTACAACTTTTAGGTTTCTTCTTAGAAGGCTTGAGTGGGTTAGCACCAAACCTTCATGAAAAAGACGACGGTAGATTAAAATTCAGAAGGTCAAATCTGTGAAACATATAAAAATTATATTTAAATTATGAAATATCAATTCTCTCGTAATAATTCTGTTTCTTTATCAGTTGAAAAATATTTAATCAAATTTGAAGTCCTCAAGACCCGAGGTGAATTGGTGGAGGAAGAAGAGCAAACGATTGCAAGGTTCATCAGGGATTTGAGTCGAGACATTGGGGACATGGTGAAGCTACAAACCTATCAATCTTTAAATGATGTTGTGCAATTGGCTCTAAAGGTAGAGAGACAAAAGAAAATAAAGGGAAATGAGATTTTTTCTCAGTATACGTTCAATGCACCTCTTGCATACAAACCACCGACCACATTAGATGAAAGAACCATGCTTCAAAAGTAACACCAAACAAAGTTGGAGAAGAAAAAAAAGCACCGGGAGATTTGCACAAACAGAGAACTAGAAAGATCAAGTGTTTCAAGTGTGTCGCCCTTGGATACATTGCCTCTCAATATTCTAATAGGCGTATCATGACCATTAGAGAAGGCTCCAATAAAGTGGAAAGCAAGGAAGAGGTTGAGGAGGATGTTATCCAAGAAAAAGGAACGTCAAGAAGAGATTTTTCATGTTCAAGAATGCCCTTTGCTCTTATTCATACGAAGAGCATGCAAAGCCAAGAGGATCAACGCCAAATGGAGAATATATTTTATAGTAGATGTCTAATAAAAAACAAGGTGTGCTCCCTAATCATAGATGTGGGTAGTTGCACCAATGTGGCATCCATGGAGTTAGTGGAAAAGCTTGGCTTGGAAACTACATTACATCCAAGTTCTTACAAACTTAGATGACTCAATGACCGAGATGATGTCAAGGTAACTAAATGATTTTGTTTGAGTTATGCTATTAAAGGATATAGGTATTATGTGATGTCGTTCCCATGAGTGCAAACTACTTATTATTGGGTAGGCCATGACAATTTAAGCGAGGTTGCAATCGGCAGCCAAGATGACAAGCTGTGCGCGCGCCCATCAATGAACCAGAAGCTGCTCAGCACGCGCCATCAACGGCCTAGATGCAGGATCTGCGCGCGCGCCATCTGACGGTCCAGGATGCTGTTTGCGCATGCCATCCAGGGGCTACGATGGCGATCTGTGCACGCCCTGATCAACGGCCAGATGCATCCCCGCGCGCCTGATCTGATGCTCCAGCGCGCGCCACTGGTCAGCAGTGATGATGCTAGCCGGCGCGCCTTCATCTGATGGTTGCTGCTTTGCCCGCGCGCCCCTCGCTGCTGCCCTGCATGCCAGATTGATGGTGAGGGTGAATCAGCGCCTATCTTGATCAAGGGTTGAGTTTTGCCAAGTCATGGATCCATGATGCCACTAACAATTGTACCTGCAAAATTCAAACCTTAAATGGGGGCTCTCCTTTGGGCTAAGTCTTCAATTGAGTCCACTTTGTAGGAGAGCTTTTCTTCTTTGTTGGCTAAGTCTTCAACCCATCATCCATCATCATACATCTAATCCTAACAACTCAATCTAATACATAATGCAATATAAATAATTCATACAAAGTTTAAAGGTCGAGAATACAAATTCCCATTGGGCCATTTGATGAATCCATTTGAGTGCTCCAAGTGAGAGGAGGTGAACGGGTTGATCCATATCTTCTGAATTTGGCTCCCAAGTGAAGTTGACAATAGGATCCATTCCTGCAAGAAAAGCAAACTCATTAGTAAAATGGTTAAGTAAGTTATGGGCCTCCATGGCATGTCATAATGTAGCCATCACTCGACCGATCCAATTATGTAGCCAAGTGAGTGCATGCAAGTGTCATTTATGTTTAGAGTGTGTGAAGGGTACTAATATGAAGCTAGTGACCTTTGAAAGATGAAGAGTAACCTTGGAAAACCATGAGTTACCAGTTGAAGGGTTGCCTTTGCAAAAATGTGACATTGAAGAGGTGTCACTCTTCAACACATTAATTCCCTTAGGATTAATTTAGTACTTTATATTTTTGGACTTTGCGGTTTAAATAACCCTTAAAGCTAAGTTGTATCACCATCTTTTGATCATTAAACAAACCATTATATTGTGTTGAAGTGTTTTCTTCACGGACTTGAAGGTTCCTTCAAGTTGTCTCCATTAACTTGGTGAGTCATATCCAAGCAAGTGAGAGAGTTCAAAGTTTAACTAGTTGTTAATTTGAGCTGGTTATCCTACTAGTGTTCTTTTCTCACTACTTACCCAAAGTAGTGAATTCCCTAACAAAGGTGCACCAAACTATCAAATTACCTCAAGAAGAACTTTAAGCCATACATTCGGCTTCATCCATCATTCTTGTAGCATTATTTTCCTCGATATACATTTGTACTCATCCAAACCCCATTTGGAATTGTATCGTAGAAGATGTATATAATCTTTCTTCGGTTGTTTTAGTTGTTCAACCAGATACAAACAACTGGAGATCGATACTAGAAATGGCTCAATTAGCCCAAACAAAATTAGCCCATCGGCTGTATGCGTGTAACAAATTAAATTAAATTAAATACCATGTTCTTGTAAAGTAGACATATAAAACGTAAGTACATATGCATAAAATCTGATGTGTTGGCGACCAGACCCCATCAGGGTTTTCATAAGTGTCATTCAACAAAAATAAAGTTTTGAAAACTATGCGATGCAAATGTAGAGTAGTATAGAAACTTCAACCTCAATGACAACAAAAGCCTTACCGACTAGTTGGCACACACAATTGGAATTAGGGATCAAAACAGGAATACCACTAGAACCTATAACAATCTGACGTCAAAATCTCATATTAACATACTAAGATGATAACATGTGGATCCTAAATCTGCAATAGGAACCAAACAAAAAACTATAGTGAAAAAATTTCTTTAAATAAAATCAGTATGAGGTGCTAAACGTACTACGAGGGTCGATTGCTCCAAGCAAAAGTTGACCCTTCATAGGCGTTGCCATAGTAGGGTCGGCCGGTCCAGTTGACTTTTTATGCACGCTAGACACAGCAAGGGTCAACACTTGCAGGCAAGAGTTGACCATTGTTACTCTTGGTTGGCAGGGGTCAACACCTTGAGCAAAGGGTCAAACCTTGACTCTCTCAGGTGTGGCAATTGTCAACCAACTCAGTCTACGCTTACAGCCTACGGTCTCTCGAGGACAAGACTTGTTGAGGTGTCAACCCTTATTCAACTCTGCTACCACAATCGGTTGACAATTGCTCGAAAAGAGTCGACCAATGCACCAATTTTCAATGAACGGAGAGAGCAAATTCGAGTTTTCAAGCTCGAATCCAGAATCAACATAATCCCTAACTTTCAAACTCAAAAATGAAACTTTCAGGCAATCCAAAAATAACCAAAGAATTCGAGTTTTCAAGCTCGAATCCATAATCAACATAAACCCTAACTTTCGAACTCAAAAACAAAACTTAGATTTAGCTTACTCACGAAGAATTTCACAAAACTTGAAGATTGATGTGATGGAAACTCAATTTTGGCGGCAAAACTCTCCTCTCGTGCCATACTCCTCTCTCCCTCTCTTCCCTCGTATCTCTCACGTGCGAAAAATCACATGTGGCCAAATGCCAACGAAACAAGACAATTTGAGTTAACACGAAAAAAATTGACTTCAAATAATGCAAAAAATTTACTTACAAAATAATAAATATAAAATTGATAGATATTACAGTTTTAGTGTCCTATGTGCAAGTAACCTATGTATTAGGAAGATGTATATCCTATAACATCGTTACTAAGTTGGGCTGCAATTATTGTTGGTAGGAGAGTACACATTGGTATATATCATAAGCAGGTTTCCTAATTTTCTTCAAAGCAATACAACGCTTTGCATGGTGTGATAGATTTTAAAATAAATAAAGCCCAAGCATTTAGTTTTCAAAGTGAAGGCAGCAATAACATTTAAGGGCCGAAAACCCAAATTTCTAAGTTGCATCACAATTGTTAGAAATGTATAAAGTTAGGAATTATTTTTGATTTTAACCACTGCAATAATTTTCAATTTTTACCAAATTGACCACCTCATAAAAAATTTAACCATTAACACATAAATAAATTACAAAATCAAAGTTGGGCATCAAATAATTGGACAAAGATAAATGCAAAACACTTATGCAAAATTCATTTATTTACGAAAAAAATATGTAGATTTTTCAAAATAACTATTTTCCTATTATATGTAAAACCTATGTCATTATATGATTCATGCTCACACAATGCATGACATGGCAAATATGCCACTATCAATCTCTCATGGTCTAATAACTAGTCTACGATGAAGGGAGGGGTGAATTAGTTATTATAATTTTTGTTGATTCAATCCTAATCATTTTAGCTTGACTTAAAAGTAAATAAGAACTCTTTTGTATGTCGATCATGTTGATACATGAGAAGTTTGATTTGGATGTGTATTGATGTAGCATGATAATGTTAATACTTATACATCCTGATAGTTGAAAATAGATGAGCCTAACTCATAAGCTCAAATTAGTAAAAAACAATTTTTGTTTTCAAAATTTGATGGAGTTATTTCTAAGGCACGAAGTTTAAAGCCTTCTCGGACCACAAGAGTTTGGAATATTTATTAACAAAATGTGATTCAAATAGTAGATAGAAGGAATCAATGAAATATATGTAAGATTAAAACTTTACTTTAGACTACAATCATAGTAGACTAATATTATGGTAGATGCATCGAGTCTACATCCCCAAAAGCTTTATTTCTTTACTTGTTAAAAATTGGATGGGATCTTTAACTATTAATGACCATGATGTGTAGTGTCCTAACGATGGTCTGATAGTTTGTGAGTGTAACTTAATAGCAACTTATACCCTTTTGTAACGTGGTAAGAAAATGCAAAAGCATACTAGTGAACTTAAAGAGAGATTTGAGCACAACAATTGAGAAGTCATTGCTCATGTACCTTTCTTATTCAAGAGCATAGTGGTAGTGCCTAGTGATTTGGATTTGAAACAAGAATTTTTAGTTGAACCCATGATTTGGAATTTGATAGTTATTTTAGGTAGTAAAAAAGTGTATAATGACATGTATGTCAAAGTTGATGATTGGGATGGAGCAAGATGTACTATAAAATGTGGTTAGATTTTGGATCATTCAAATGACCATGGTCGAGCATTTGATAATGCTAAATTTTTTTAGTCTTTATGTAGCGCGCCCGAATCCTCTTGACCTGGGTCGCCACACTCACTATCATTACTCTATTCCTTCATTTCCATCCCGTTTATCGGCGTAAAATTTTTTTACTTTTCTTTAAAACTTCTAAATAGATTTTTCAAATCGTTAACCACTTAATGCGAGCGGAAGACTATTTTTAAAACGAGTTGAAAACACTCGTTCGAAGTTGGAAATCAAAAGGTGAGAAATAAAAATTTGAGAAAAATTCACACTGTGGCCGAGCCGCGGCGCGTCGCTCATATGATACGCGTGCGCTCGCTAGGCGCGCACGTCGTGCGCCTAGAGCGCTCTCTCAAGCCGATCGGTCGACACCTATATACATGGGTTGACACCAGAGAGCACCAGTCGACACCTAAATGCACTCGTCGACACTTCATTACTCTCTGTTTTCATCGGTCGAACTTCGGGGTCGACACCTAGCATAATCGGTCGACACCTGTAGGTGCAAGTCGACACCTCATTAGCCTCTGTTTCCATCGGTTGAAGCCTGGGGTCGACACTTATACCAATTTTTCACTAATCGGTCAACACCTGAGCGCATTGGTCGACACGTTGCCCAGTTTAACAGGCTCAAAGCAGGTCGACGCTTATACTACCTACTGCTATTATCCTCAAATAAAACTTCCTAATTTTTTCAGAAAACGGATAGTATAATGTTTGAAATTTTTAAAACTCAAAACCTGCATTTTCAGCACCTCAAACTCGATTTTTCCCAAAAATTCCAAAATACTTTTATATATCAAAATGATTCAAAAACTATACAATTCATCTATCCAATCTAGATCAAAACACTAACTTGCCCAATCGTTTTAAAACACAAAACACATCCTCGAACCTTACTCCCAACACAGCCACACCTTGGGCTAGGTCGCCCTAACAAATAGCCAGATTGTCGTGTGGGAGCACTCTTCTAACCGCCTTAGTCCTGGACATGCTCTTCGATCTCACCTGCTAAGTCTTCGTCACCTACATCACAGAACTCAACTATTAGCCTAACGCTAAGCAAGTAATGTAATAAAGAATAAAACACTTCACATCCTTACACATGCAATTTTCTACCATCTCATTTCGTTTCTGTTCTCGTTTTGTTCTCGTCTTCATTATATTCATTCATTCTCTTTCTTTTTACGTCTTAGATTAAATAGGCACATCGTAACATCCTCCGACCCAAATCCCACCAAGGATTCGCTGAGTTTTAGCCCAGCACGTCAACCTCCGGCCAAAGTCCCACCCGGGATTCGCAGAGTTTTAACCTAGTACACGTCACCATCAGGCCCAAGTCCCACCTGGGATTCGCGGAGCACTGGGTGGTGAGCTCACGGGACAACATTTTACCCTCCGACCCAAGTCCAACTCGAGATTCGCAGAGCACATCACCCTCCGACCCAAGTTTCACCCTGGATTCGCGGAGTACACAGCATCTCTTAATTACGTATCTTTTATTGTTTCATTTGTCATCGTTCACATCTTACCATGCCACTTCATAAACCATGTAAATTCATTTTCGTCTAACGATCCTACATTTCAAAATCATGATGCATGCCAAAATAAACACACAATACATACACAATAAGCATAAATGCAACCCTATCGAACTGTGATGTAGGCCCGAAGACAAAACACATACGTACACTACTTACCCGGTGTACATAGCAAATCTCGTAATCGTACGTTAAGCCGGGAACTCAAGAACCAAAAATCATAACACATCTCATCAATTCAACCTCCTACACGATCAATTTACAAAACTCCTAAAAAGAAGCTAACCATTTACCCAAACTTGGGTAAACCCGAAATTTCACCATGTTTGGACAAAACTTCACAATTGCATAACTACTCCGATACTTGTCTGTTTTGGACGATTCAAGATGCTAAGGATTCCTTAGGATTTCTACTTTCTAATGGTTGAGACCGTTTCTCAAACTAACGCAAATGGCTTGGCCAAATTGAGCCGAAACCGAAATGCCCTACTCACCCAAATTTTTAGTTTTCTCCAAAACCCAACCATTCATTCATGCTATCTTCTAATCATCTTTAAACACCCAATAAATGAAGAATCTAACAAATCCATCACCATTTTCATGCAACCCTAAATCCTACACCAAAACCCTAACTTAAACCTATCCAAAGCTCAACCTAACTCTAGCAATAACCCTCTCTCAACTAGAAATCAAAAACCCATAAGGAAAATGTTAGAAGTTTATCTTGGATGAAGAATCGAGAGAAGAAATTAGAGAGGAAGAGGAGAGTTGTGCAGAATTCTTGCGGAAGGGAGAGAGAGAAAAGAAAATGAAGGAGAAGGGGTCTCCTTTCTCACGTGAAACCCTCATAAATTCTTTCCTCATTTTCTTTTATTAACTCATTTTACTTTTATACCCTTTTTATCTCTTCATTAAACCCACAATTAACAATCTTCACTCTACTTCATTTCCAAGTCAAATTGTAATCAACCGTACATTCATAAAAATTGAGCTAATAAAGTTCTCGAGTGTTACACTTTACATGTTCTAGAGTGGAAATGGGATAGTATTGTCATGAACTTATTGACCAGATTACAGAAATAGTGCAGAGATTTATTGTTTGGGTTGATTGTTGATGGATTGACCAAATTTGCACACTTCATTCACATTATGATGAGCTATTTTATGTCAAAGTTAAGTGAAGCTTAAGTGGCAAAATTTTGTTCTCAAAATTTGCTTAACCAAATAGCTCAGGATACCGGCTTATCATGTCCTACTGCCATTCCCAGGTTACCTCTTCCACATTGTGGTTGCGCCATAAAACTTTCACAAGTGGAATTTCTTTGTTATGCAGCACCTTTACAGTATAATTGAGAATACGCACTGGCTTTTCCTCATACGTCAGTGTTGGTTGAACCTCAACATCCTGTTGCTCCACGACATGAGAGGGATAACACATACATTTCTTCAACATAGACACGTGAAATACGTTGTGAATCTCATCCATAGAAGCAGGCAATTGCTGTAACACCCGGGTTTTTCAGGTTTTCGCTCCAAGGGTATTTTCGTAAATAAGTAAATTAGGTCCGTTTTGTGAGCGGGAGGTTTTATTAAGACCCTAGGAATTTATAGAGATTTTTAGAAGAATAAGTAAGTTTTTAGAAATCCAATTGATAGCGTAACGCCGAGTTACGGTTTTCCGCCTATAGTGTTTTAAGTCGTAAAAATAGTAAATTAGGTCTGTTTTACGAACGGAGAGTTTCGTTAGAACCCTAGAAATAAGTTAGAATATTTGGAGGAATAAAGAAGTTTCGAGGGATCTAAATCGATGGGTTAATTAACGGAATAGGAAGAACGAATGGGTGAGGGGCAAACTTGTAAATATAGAGTTAAGTTAAGTTTTATTATTATTAAACAAAAACAAAAAAACTCTTTTTCCCCTTAAGCATTTCACTTCCACGAATTCACTTCCCCCTCCTCTAGTGAGTTTTCTTCTTTGGTTTTCTCTTCTCCCTCCCACGTTCCTTCTTCCTTCTCTGGCGTTCTCTCCCTCTCGCGACGACTCCTCTCACGCCGGCGATTCAACAACAATTCTTCTTCCGATTTCTCTTCTCCAATCGATCCTCTAGGTAATCCCTAAACTCTAGACACGTTTAGTTTCGGTTTTGAGTGGTTATTCGTTAGGTTTTACCGGTTTAAGGTTTTATTAGAAATCTAAATTTTGATTAGAAATTGTTAGGATGTTTAAGTTAATGCCCTTTGACGATGTATTTACGATTATTGACGATAGTTATGTGAGATTGTGGTTATTGACGGATTTATGTTAGATTTTTGGTTGTTGAAGGTTGTAAAATCTCCATTAATGGAGTTTGGTATTTTGTGAGCGCCACGTGCTCGATGAAATGCCCAAATGGAGAAAATAGAAGTTTTAGGAGGAATTACTTTGGCTAGAGACTTAGTTTAAGTTTAGAATTCGTTTATTTAGGATCGGTTTTAATGCCCTTAATTGTGAAATGCTTTAGGTGGAGACGACTTTTGGACGGTGCACGGCTTGCTAAGTGGGTGCTAGGTTTCCTGCCCTTAAGGCCCTACATCGTGTCAACGTTAGGCTTTTGTATTTTGATGATGATTTTCTGATTGTGGGGTTACTGAGTCGGGTAGTCTAGGATGTTAGCTATTAGTTGTTTGTAAAGTTCGTTAAAAGTATTGTATGTCCATGTACGTTGTGAATTGTTTGGTGATATGTTTGATGGTATGTTATACGTGAATTCCTTATGCATCATGTTTTCTCAAAAGTCATACGAAATGTCTTCACGCATGAATTATGTAAAGGAAAAGTAATGATAAGTGTGGGTGGGACTGTATGGCCATAACAACAAAACTATTGTCACTATCCACGAGATGGATCATGAATACGACCGAAAGGACTATGTACACGCACTTGGCCTACACTCCCTGACAAGATGCCCACCTTAATCCATGTTAACGAAAAAGAAAAAGAATAAGAATAAGTAAATGAACATGTTTTATGAAAAGTCATGCATTCATGCATACGTCATCTATAGTTCATTCTCTTGCTAAGCATTAGGCTTAAGGTTTATGTTGAATGATGTAGGTAACAGGTGTGAAGGTGAGAGTTCTCTCGATGGCAAGGAATAGGTTGTCGACGGATGGTGCTCGTGGCGACGGGGTGTGTTTTGGCAAGGCTCGGCGACGGTGGTGTGCTCCGAGATGTTTTGGGTAATTAATGTGAATTTTTTTTTATTTTAAAGAAGTGAGGGGTTTTAAAGATACGTAGAGAAGGTTGATATTTTGGGATTTGTTTAGTGGATGTAGGTTAGAAGTGTGTCGTTTTGAATGATATGATAATGTATGTCTTTGGTGATGTTTTAAGGAAATTTCATGTTTATGTTCGATGTTTGTTTTGAGGATTTGATTGGGTTTTATTTGACGATTTTAGATGATTTACGACTGTATGGATTGGCTCGGTTTTAGAGCGATCCATGCGGTCAGTTTTCGTGAAATTTGGAAGTGTATAGGCTAAGTTAGAGTTGTGTTGAGTATTGATTAATGTCGAGTGATGTGTGTTGTGGGATGAGTTGTTGTGGAATTGAGTAGTGCACGTTAAGTAATGGTTGAGGTGTAAATGTGAAATGCAGGGCGTGAGGAAATGAAGGAAGAAAAGAAGAAAGAAATAAGGGAGGAAGAAGTCGCCGCTCTCTGGAGAAAATCCAGAGAGGGTGGCGACTGATCGCCACAATTTGTGGCGATCAGTCGCCATAGGCGATTTTGCAACAGGCGACTGGTCGCCTGTTGCAAATCGCCAAGGGCGATCAGTCGCCACCTTTATTGGCGACTGATCGCCATGGCTTTATGTATTCTATTTGGTTTATATTAATTAGTTAATAGTTTAATTGATTTAATTGTTTTAAGTTTTAATTGTTTTAGTATTTGCTTCAAACGATTTACTAAACGAACTTCGATTTCAATTCCGCTTTTGATTTCGATTGAGATTTAGCCTTAGGTACAGTTAAAGAAAAAGTTAAAAAAAAAATAATAATATACTAAGGGTACGGGTAAGGGTCGTGACAATTTAAACTGATAGGCTATCTTTCCAATCCGCTTCGCGATAGGAAGGGGGCCGACATACCTTGGATTCAATTTGTAGAACCTCGAGTCCTCTTGACTTGAGTCGTGACTCTCACTATCATTACTCTATTCCTTCTTTTCAAATCCCGTTTATCGGCGTAAAATTTTTTACTTTTCTTTAAAACTTCTAAATCGACTTTTCAAATCGTTAACCACTTAATGCGAGCGGAAGATTATTTTTAACATGCTTTGAAAGCACTCATTGGAAGTTGGAAATCAAAAGGGTGAAAATATAAAAATCTATAAAAATTTGTCCTAGAGCTGAGCCGCGTGCACGTCGCCCATACGATTCGCTCGCACGCTCACCTGGCGCTCACGTCGCACGCCTGGCGCGCTCACTAAGGCTTTTCCATCGACACCTATACACATGGGTCAACACCTGAGGGTACTGGTCGACACCTGTACATGTGGGTCGACACCTGAGGGCACCGGTCGACACCTGAGGGCACCGGTCGACACCTGAAGGCACTGGTCGACACTTCATTGGTCTCTGTTTTCATCGGTCGAACTTCGGGGTCGACACCTAGCCTAATCGGTTGAAATCTAATTAGCCTCTGTTTCCATCGGTCAAAGTCTAGGGTCGACACTTACACCAATTTTTCACTAATCGGTCGACACCTGAGCGCACTGGTCGACTCCTGCTCAGTTTAACACGCTCAAGGGTCGACACCCACAAACACTAGTCGACACCTTTACTTCCTGCTGCTAAGAAAACTTCACAATTTGCAAAAAAATTTGACAGCAAAACGTTTAAAACCACAAAAACCCAAATCCTACTTCAAAAGCCAAACTTCCTGCATTTTCAAACCAACCCAAAAGGCTTCTATCAAAACAAATCCCCATTCAGTTCCAAAATACATTTGTACATCAAAACGACTAAAATGATTTCGATCGTTCAATTCTCGACTAGACATCATGTAACGCCTGGGTTTTTTTGGTTTCCGCTTTAGGGTATTTTCATAAATAAGAAATGTAGGCCCGTTTTGCGAGCGGGAGGTTTTATTAGAGCCCTAGGAATCTATGAAGATTTTTAGAAGAGCGAATAAGTTTTTAGAAATCCAAATCGATAGTGTAACGCCGAGTTTCGAGTTTCCTCTATATAGTGTTTTTATTCGTAAAAATAGTAAATTAAGTCCGTTTGATGAACGAAAAATTTCATTAGAACCCTAGAAATAATTTGGAATAATTAGAGGAATAAGAAAGTTTCGGAGAAACCAAAACGATAGGCGAAATAGTGAATTAAGTAGAAAATCAAGTGAGGGGAAAACTCGTAATTTACAAGATAATTTTTATAAAGAACAAATAAAACCCCCCTCCTCTCTCTGCTTCTCCAGACCACGCAAATCCCTTTCCCCCTTCTCCCATATGCGATTCTTCTTCCCTCCCATGGTCGAATCTTTATACGCCGACGACGATTCCTTCTTCCGGCGATTTCTTCTCTAAATCCTCTTCCGCAATCGACGCCTTAGGTAAGGTTCTATTACTCTTGACGTTTAGCTCCGTTCTAGGGTTGAAGATAATTAGGGTTTATCGTTTTAGGTTTTGAGAAATTTTGGGTTCGTGTTAGAAATTGTTAGGATTGTTGTATTAATAACTTTTGATGGTAGATTAGGAGTTTTTATCGATAGTTATGTTGAAATCGGAGGTTAAATGGTTTAAATGCCAATTAGGGCTTGTTGGAAAATTGGTGAGCACGAGGTGCTTGGCAAAATGCCAGAAGGAGATAATTTAAGGTTTTTAGGAAAGTTACATTAGTTAGGAGCGTCGTTTAATTTTGGAATTCGTTTATTCAAGTTCGATTTTGACGCCAATGTTTGTGAAATGTATTAGGTAAACCAACCTTTCGGACGGTGCTCGGCTTGCTAAGGACGCCAGGTAAGTGGTGTTAGGTTTTCGGCCCTTAAGGACCTACATTATATCGATGTTAAGAAATTGGTGTTTTAATGACGTTTTCATGATTGTGGGGTCCTAAAGAGTTGGGCAGCTTAGGACGTTGCCTAATAGTGGTTTGTTAGATTCGTTTATGAGTTAGGTACGCTTACGCACGTTATGATTTGTTTTGATGATTGTTTTGAGTGCACTTCCTTCATGCATCATGTTTTATATCTAATGATATACGAAATGATTTTCCACGCATGTTTTCAAGTGAACGAAGTAAAGTATGTAAATGTTGAGTAAGGTTTGAGGATGAGTAGGGCGCAGGACACAATCATGGCAAGACAATACACCCAATCATGGAAACTTAGGGCAAGTGTGTGGTCTACGGGGTAGACAGAGTGGTGTCTGTGACTACTAATGCCTAAACTTACTCTTCCATGTTATGTAACGAAAATAAGTGAAAATGAACATGTTTTGAGAAACCATGCATTTATGTGTACATATGTTTTAGTGCATCCCTTACTAACCATTAGGCTTAATATGTTTATCGTATGATGTAAGTGATGAGAACGAAGGTGAGGAACCTTATTCCGATGATCAAGTATAGGTGGTCGATGGGTGGGACTCGTGGCGATGGGATGTGTTTTGGCCAGGCTTATTGACCGGTGGGCGAGCTCCAAACAACGTTTCGGTAAATGTAGGTGTATATGATAGGTGTGGGTTAGTTGAAAATGATTTTGGTGGTGTAGTGAATATCTCGGAGTTTTTATGTTTTGGAGTTAGTTCTGTTATTTGGGTCTGCCCTAGTGATGATTTACGAGTTTCTGTCGTATGTATTTTGACATTAATAAAAAGGTTTAGTATTGTTGTCGGTTCATTGATTTTGAGTAGGAAACGATGATTGGTTGTTGATGGTTTTGGCTTGGAGATAATAGGTATTTTGGGTGGTTGGTTAGTTGGGCTCATTGGTATGGTATTTTGATGAACTCCCGCTACGTATAGTCGAAATTGATGAATGGATGATGTTAAATAGATCTCTATTTGTGAAATTACTAGATGCTTGTGATTAGGTGTAGTTCTGTTTGGAGGTAAGTTATAGGGTTATACTGCTCATTTTATAGAGGAAATGTGGATTTAGAGTTACGGTCGATTTAACTAAGTTGTTAAGTTTTTAGGTAAAAGGGAACATCTACCGATTTTAGTTAGTGAAACATCGACCAATTTTGAGAGTGAATCGGTAGGGATTATCAACCCCAGCATATTGGAGTCCTTTAAATGAATTTTAAGTTAAGTGTTCTGGCAGGGGCTACATCGACCGATTTTAAGTGTGAATCAGCCGGGGTTGTTGACCCCAGCCTATAATCGACCGATCTCATTACAGAGGTCACGTCGACCAAATATTAAGTGTTCTGGTATGGATATCGACCGATTAGAAGGAAAGAATCCCAGAGAGTTTAGGATGTTGTCCGTTTTTAGTTTGTGAACGTCGACCGATTTTAGTCAGTGTCAACTGTCATCCGATTTTAGTCTATGTGAACAACGATCGATTTTAGTTGGTATTGACTATCATCCGATTTTAGTCTGTGTGAACGTTGACCGATTTTAGTCAGTGTTAAGAGGAATTGCTAAGTCGACCGATTTTAGTCAGTGTTGACCGAAACCTTGTTCTACGGTTTTTAACACTTGCAACTAAGGTTAGTTTTCGTGCGAAGTTTCCACATGCTTTAAGTCTTCCGCTGAATGAAGCTAATGGTCATTAAACTAGAGCAAATAAAGAATAGAATTAAAAAGGAAAAATTTTATGTGAACGTACGAGGGCTTAAGTTAAGATTAAGTCACGACAATGCCCGTGGTGGCCCTGACCGGGTTGGGGTCGTCACACATCAACTATACAATTCATCTATCCAAATCTAAATCAAAACACA
>CM039502.1:42519484-42745823 GCA_022432975.1 Begonia masoniana
TATCTAGGATTCAAACTAAATCCAATTATCCAGTAGTAAAATGAAATTAACAAAACTAAATGAACATCCAAAATTAATCAAACTATCTGGGATTCAAACTCAATCCAATTATCCAGCAGTAAAATGAAATTAACGAAACTAAATTGAACATCCAAAATTAATCAAACTATCTAGGATTCAAACTAAATCCAATTATCTAGCAGTAAAATGAAATTAACGAAACTAAATTCAACATCCAAAATTAATCAAACTATCTAAGGTTCAAACTAAATCCAATTATCCAGCAGTAAAATGAAATATAAGAAACTAAATTCAACTATCCAACATTAAAATGAAATTAACGAAACTAAATTCAACATCCAAAATTAATCAAACTATCTAGGATTCAAACTAAATTCAACTATCCAACATTAAAATGAAATTAACGAAACTAAATTCAACATCCAAAATTAATCAAACTATCTAGGATTCAAACTAAATTCAACATCCAAAATTAATCAAACTATCTAGGATTCAAACTAAATTCAACATCCAAAATTAATCAAACTATCTAGGATTCAAACTAAATCCAATTATCCAGCAGTAAAATGAAATTAACGAAACTAAATTCAACATCCAAAATTAATCAAACTATCTAGGATTCAAACTAAATTCAACATCCAAAATTAATCAAACTATCTAGGATTCAAACTAAATTCAACATCCAAAATTAATCAAACTATCTAGGATTCAAACTAAATTCAACATCCAAAATTAATCAAACTATCTAGGATTCAAACTAAATTCAACATCCAAAATTAATCAAACTATCTAGGATTCAAACTAAATTCAACATCCAAAATTAATCAAACTATCTAGGATTCAAACTAAATTCAACATCCAAAATTAATCAAACTATCTAGGATTCAAACTAAATTCAACATCCAAAATTAATCAAACTATCTAGGATTCAAACTAAATTCAACATCCAAAATTAATCAAACTATCTAGGATTCAAACTAAATTCAACATCCAAAATTAATCAAACTATCTAGGATTCAAACTAAATTCAACATCCAAAATTAATCAAACTATCTAGGATTCAAACTAAATTCAACATCCAAAATTAATCAAACTATCTAGGATTCAAACTAAATTCAACATCCAAAATTAATCAAACTATCTAGGATTCAAACTAAATTCAACATCCAAAATTAATCAAACTATCTAGGATTCAAACTAAATTCAACATCCAAAATTAATCAAACTATCTAGGATTCAAACTAAATTCAACATCCAAAATTAATCAAACTATCTAGGATTCAAACTAAATTCAACATCCAAAATTAATCAAGTTTGAATCAAATAATTCATTGACTTTGGAGACCTTTGTCGACTAGTGCTGCTACTTGAAATCTGGTCTTCATTTGTTGTATCACTTTTATATTCAGTATACAACTTCTCAATTACATCCTCTACCTGCTTTGAGTATTGCGTAGCCCTTTCACTGCTAAATAAAATGGCTAAATAATGCCGTAAAAATCCCGTTTTGCAATTAGGATCAAGAATAACGACAACATATACAAGCATGTTTATTTTCTCAAAAGATCTCTAATATTTATCAAACTTCTTTTGCATATCGGTGGCCATTCTTCTTAGAATCATATTGTCACCGTTAGCAAATGTGTCAATTGCAATCTTTAAATTACATACTTCACTAACGTACAAATTCACTATCATATGCAAAGAAGCAGAAATATTTACTATCATGGTATGAAATGTTTCTAAGAATTTAATGTATTCTCGAATGCATGACCAATCTTCAGTTGTGGGTAAACTGTCCCCTTCTATTTCATGCAAGAAAGACACATCATTCTTTGCTAATTTATCAAACGCCATTTCATACTTCTCAGCACTTGCCAACATCAAGTACGTAGAGTGCCAATGTAACACCCCGAGTTGATTCAACCCGGTTTGTTACTCACATACTCCAAACTGTAATAAGAAAGTTCTAGGAAAAATTTAAAATTTCACTCAACGGTCAAAATTCGACATTTATTTAAAAACATCAAAAACTTGCAGCAGCGGAAAAACATTTGTGTAAAACAGAGTCTTTATGAAAACAGACTAGAGACTTCTTACAGTTTAAATAAGACAATAAGGAAAACGTTCGAAACTTCTCTGAGACATCTACAGCCAGCTCGACGTTATTGTCAATCTAGCGCCTACAGAGTTTGTCGACTCCGACCTTGGACAACATGCCGATCTACGGCTCTGGACGACGAACTCTGGACAAGCGACTTTGGACGACTAGCTCTGAACAAGCAACTTTGGACAACTCTGGACAAGCGACTTTGGACGACTAACTCTGGACAAGCGACTTTGGACTACTGTTCCCCTCATCCACGGCTACATAGGTTTAACGTCTACAGATTTTCGTCCACAAACTTAGTTAAGTTTTATCGTCCATGGGCCACGTGACTTCATTACTCACGGTTTACAAAGATTCATCGTCCACGGACTAAAGTCCATAGACTTACTCAAATTTGTCATCCACGGACCACGTGACCTTATCGTTCACGGGTCACGTGACTACTTACTCTAGACGACAACACTTCCAACAAACGTATCCAACTATTTTCACCTACAACTGTGGACGAATATTTTCACCTATAGTTTGGACAATTACCTCTATGACAGAAACATGACTTAACCAAATAAACACTAAAAGATGGACCACTCTGACTACTAAAAGGACTTGTAAATTTGACAGCAACTATTCAACACAACTTGAATCCATAAAATTGTTCAAAAATCCAAAAAGAAGAACTATAGTTAAAACCAACCATGTTTTCACAAATCCAGAAAATCTCAAAAACATATTAAAACATTAAAACTACCACTGTTATTAAAATTCTCAGAACGCTTTAACAAAACATTTGTCCACTAAGACTTCACATACTGCCATTACTTAAACCGCCTCATCAGTTGTCAATGTCGTTGCCTGGTTGCACTCCTCCAACTACCCTTAATCCTCAACATGCTCAGAGAACACACCTGTGGTCACTTCTTCACCTACATCACAAAACTCATCTATTAGCCTAATGCTAAGTAAGTAGAGCAATAATGAAATGAAATGCTGAAACACAAATCCTATTTATGCAATTTCTACTTTCACAACTCAGTTGAATTCATAATCGTTCTCTGCTGATCTGATCCTTCTGTTCGATGGGAATTGGATCAGTTTTCCCAAAGTCGAATATCCTCTAACTCTATAAACGGATTAGTTCCCTTAATAGTTGGTCTTGATCCCTCTGTTCGATGGGAAGCGGATCATTTTTCCCAAAGTCGAATATCCTCTAACTCGATTAAGGGGCAGATTAGTTCTCTTAATAGCTGATCTGGTTTGTTCTGTTCATGCCTTACCATATCATTACATATAAATACATTTTCGTATTCTTTCAAAATATGATGCATGAAATTCTAAAAACATACAAAACATGCATAAATCCTACTGTTTTGTGATGTAGGCCCGAAGGCACACTCAAACTCTACTTACCTGGCTTCCTAAGAGATTTCTGGTTGTAAGCTACTTCAAGAGTTGGCTCACCTAAAACATAAGCACAACATTACTTAATTTCATTCTAAACTATCCAGAAATTTTTAGGGAAACTAGTTTAGAAGCTCTGTTCATCGTGCATTCCCGATTTAGCACAAAACCCGAATCAAACTCTTTACTCATAGCACTCTCAATATTTTCTATTTTTTTCTACCGTAAACCATTCATCAAATGTATATCCTATATTCATCCTAAATCATCCAGCAAGAAGAAACAAGGAAGAACTCACCTGGATTGAAGGAATCCGAAGGGAGGATCGCCTAGAGAACTCTGCTGAGCTGGGAGCCGAAAAGGGAAAGTGGAATAAGCCGGCGGCTAAACCTATTAAACCTTTCATTTATATCACAAACTTGCGAATTACACATATGCCCTTGACTAACCAACTTTAACAATGTTGCTATTAAAAATATCAAGGTTCACAATTACCGGTTGCTACAGCCAACTAGTAGGAACGTCGAGCAACAAAGTATTTGTACATGTAATCTTAACCGCATCAACGCAAGCTTTGAACTGTTGCAATCATGCTGGAGAAGACCTTACGTACTTGACCACTTTTCACACCCTTGCTATGGACTCAACATGTTCTTTCAAACCATCAGAAATGATTAAATTCAGAACATGTGCAAAACACCTCATGTGCATATAATCGCCATTTAAAATCAACCCCTTCCAATTTCTAATTGTCTTCGTCAAATAAAAAATAGCAACATCGTTGGAAGATGCATTGTCAACTGTTGCTGTTGTAACTTTTTCAATCTCCCAATTAAACAGACATTTCTCAACTTCCTTACCAATAGATTCACCATTACGGTTCGAAAGCAAACAAAAATTCAGTATCTTCTTTTGCACTTTCACTTTTCATCTATATAATGACATGTCAGCACCATGTAATTCAAATTTTGAATAGATGTCCATGTGTCAGTAGTCAGACATACCCATTGTGATGTTGAAAAAAAAATACTCCTTCAACTAGGTTTTTTCACTCTGAAATATCTTGTGAATATCTCGTGCAACTGTTCTTCGAGATGACATAATAAATTTGGGATTTAGACACATACAAAATGTCCTAAAACAAATTCCTTCAACCACTTTCAATAGCAATTCATCCAAAATAATCATCTTCACGCGAAATTCTCGAGCAACTATTATTATAAATGTGGGTACACCAGCAATCTTGCTTTCAATATGTCTAAAGATCAAATGTGATTGCTTACGGTCCAAATTTTGGGGAAACTTTTCACATATCATAATATGCTTTTTTCGTCAGGTGTACAGCATAAAGTTGTCCACAATAATTACATTTAGCTGAATCAATGTTTGGTACCCTACTATAGTGAATCCATACATGAGACTTAGTTCTTTTTTATTCCACCTGCGAATTTTCACTAGGACAATCCATCCTACCATAATCCATAGAACAAAAAAACATTTTCAGCAATCATCATTCAACAACCAAAATAGTACAATATATTAAGCTAAATTTACCAACCATAACAGTAAGAATAAAGTATCCAAGATCAACACACAAAATGAATAAAGTATTTCTGATTTGAAAATGAAGATACAAAATGAATCCCAACTTCCCATATTTCAATAAATCTGACATCAATTTAATTTCAACCATCAAGGATACTTGTTAGAGCAAAAAAAAAATTAATAAGTTTCTACTAGTTGAAGTTTCAGTTTAGTAAACTGATATCCTTAACTTAGAATGACAATTCTATCCCATTTCAGTTCAACTCTATTACATTATAACAAAATCTGCTCCCGTTATGTTCAATTCATTCAAGAAACCATAACAATAACACATGTAAAAAAGCATTCCCAAAAACATATTATAGAATTCTGATTTCTCTCAGAATTCAGAATCTGAATTTCTGATCACACACTACAGTTACAGTACACATTCCTGATTATACAAGCTAGTTTCAATAATTTACAAAAAATTAAACAAATTTCCTTCAAATTTTGGTAGAATTTCACAAAACCTTCTCAGATTGTGTGAAATTCGAATTCTAAAATCTAAATACTAGAGGAAAATAGATTTATACCTCTTTAAACTACAGGGACTGTAATACCCCAGATTTTTGGGTTAACTTAATTAATTTAAGTTAGGTTAGCTATTGGGTTAGTTAAATTATTTCTCGGGAGTTTCGGTGGAGGAGTTAGACCGAGGGTGAGTTGAGAGTCAATTTATAGAAATTTAACGGTCGAAGAACAGGATTTAATGGAATATTGAGAGGGAAAAATGGTAATGTTATTTTATTTAATGTTATTATTATTATTTCTTTTAAAAAATAAAATAAAATAAAGAATAATAATAAAAAGAAAAAAATAAAACAACAAAATGGCTTCTTGCCATTCTGTCGTTCGAGGGTCGAGTGCCGAAGACCCGATCAGAGAAGGAGGGAGAGGGACGATGATCGCCGACGATTCCTCGCCGTTTTCACGCCAGACGACAGCGACAATTCCAGGGTTGCCATTTCTGACCGTCTTCGCGCACAGGACCGAACGGTAAGTCTGCCTGTTTCCCTATTTCGGTTTTGTTTGTGGCCGAGGGTGGTGAGCGGGTTTGAGCTCTGATCACCAGCCAGATTTGGTTACCTTCGGCGTGGGTTTCCCGACCCTTGGACCGTTATGGTCGCCTGGTCATGAAGAGCCCTATTTGGGTGAAAACCAGCAAGCCCGGTTCGGGTAATCTGACTTTTTGCTATGTGAGGCCTCGAGATTTTTGTTAGATTATGCTAGTTGGGTGTGAGTGGGATTGATTGGTGAGGAAATTGGTGGAATCGGATTGAAGTTAAGATTTTTGGACTTTTTAGGGTAAAAACCGAATATGTTTTTGGGGGATTTGACCTAGCTATAGTTATTTGTTTTAAATTTCCTTTTGGCAGATTAAACTAAGTTATTAGAGGTGTACGTGGCCGCTAAAATGATTCGATTCTGATAATCGACGCAAAAGTTACGCGCGTCTGAAGTTTTGGGTCAGTTTTTACCGAACCCAAATTAGTGGCCTGTCTAGTTACATTTTAGTTTAGTGAGGCTAGAAATAGTAGTTTAAGAGTAAATTGGTGAATGTAAACTTGATTTTAATTAAGTTTGAATATTTGTCGTAGGTCGAGCCGTAAGTGGACAGGGAACCGAGCATCCTCAGCGAGCTGGGACGCCAGGTAAGTAGTAGTGTGGGTGTAATTGCTTTGAGCGGGGTCGCCTAGAAAGGGGCACTACACCACAGTTGTGGTGCACTGTTGTAGTCGTGTTGTAGGTCATGAGTAGTCTGTATTTGCTGTGAACGTAGCAGTTGTCGTCAGTGGTATATGGTGAGCCTTGTGAGGGGTTGTGGGGATAGTTGTACGTAGGTAGTGAGCCTTGTGAGGGTTGTGGGACGTTGTACGTAGGTGGTGAGCCTGTGGGTGGGGTGTCCTTGTGAGGGTTGTGGGACGGTTGTATGTAGGCAGTGAGCCTTGTGAGGGTTGTGGGACGGTTGTATGTAGGCAGTGAGCCTTGTGAGGGTTGTGGGACGGTTGTACGTAGGTAGTGAGCCTTGTGAGGGTTGTGGGATAGTTGTACGTAGGTGGTGAGCCTTGTGAGGGTTGTGGGACGGTTGTACGTAGGTGGTGAGCCTTGTGAGGGTTGTGGGACGGTTGTATGTAGGCAGTGAGCCTTGTGAGGGTTGTGGGACGGTTGTACGTAGGTGGTGAGCCTTGTGAGGGTTGTGGGACGGTTGTATGTAGGCAGTGAGCCTTGTGAGGGTTGTGGGATAGTTGTACGTAGGTAGTGAGCCTTGTGAGGGTTGTGGGACGGTTGTATGTAGGCAGTGAGCCTTGTGAGGGTTGTGGGATAGTTGTACGTAGGTAGTGAGCCTTGTGAGGGTTGTGGGACGGTTGTATGTAGGCAGTGAGCCTTGTGAGGGTTGTGGGATAGTTGTACGTAGGTAGTGAGCCTTGTGAGGGTTGTGGGACGGTTGTATGTAGGCAGTGAGCCTTGTGAGGGTTGTGGGATAGTTGTACGTAGGTAGTGAGCCTTGTGAGGGTTGTGGGATAGTTGTACGTAGGTAGTGAGCCTTGTGAGGGTTGTGGGACGGTTGTATGTAGGCAGTGAGCCTTGTGAGGGTTGTGGGATAGTTGTACGTAGGTGGTGAGCCTTGTGAGGGTTGTGGGACGGTTGTACGTAGGTAGTGAGCCTTGTGAGGGTTGTGGGACGGTTGTACGTAGGTAGTGAGCCTTGTGAGGGTTGTGGGACGGTTGTATGTAGGCAGTGAGCCTTGTGAGGGTTGTGGGACGGTTGTATGTAGGCAGTGAGCCTTGTGAGGGTTGTGGGATAGTTGTACGTAGGTAGTGAGCCTTGTGAGGGTGTGGGACGGTTGTACGTAGGTGGTGAGCCTTGTGAGGGTTGTGGGATAGTTGTACGTCAGTGGTGAGCCTTGTGAGGGTTGTGGGATAGTTGTACGTAGGTAGTGAGCCTTGTGAGGGTTGTGGGACGGTTGTACGTAGGTGGTGAGCCTTGTGAGGGTTGTGGGACGGTTGTATGTAGGCAGTGAGCCTTGTGAGGGTTGTGGGACGGTTGTACATAGGCAGTGAGCCTTGTGAGGGTTGTGGGACGGTTGTACGTAGGTGGTGAGCCTTGTGAGGGTTGTGGGACGGTTGTACATAGGTGGTGAGCCTTGTGAGGGTTGTGGGACGGTTGTATGTAGGCAGTGAGCCTTGTGAGGGTTGTGGGACAGTCGTACGTAGGTGGTGAGCCTTGTGAGGGTGTGGGATGGTTGTACGTAGGTGGTGAGCCTTGTGAGGGTTGTGGGACGGTTGTATGTAGGCAGTGAGCCTTGTGAGGGTTGTGGGACAGTCGTACGTATGTGGTGAGTCTTGCGAGGGTTGTGGGATAGTTGTACGTAGGTAGTGAGCCTTGTGAGGGTTGTAGGACAATTGTACGTATGTGGTGAGTCTTGCGAGGGTTGTGGGATAGTTGTACGTAGGTAGTGAGCCTTGTGAGGGTTGTGGGACGGTTGTACGTAGGTGGTGAGCCTTGTGAGGGTTGTGGGACGGTTGTACGTAGGTGGTGAGCCTGTGAGGGTTGTGGGACGGTTGTACGTAGGTAGTGAGCCTTGTGAGGGTTGTGGGATAGTTGTACGTAGGTGGTGAGCCTTGTGAGGGTTGTGGGACGGTTGTACGTAGGTGGTGAGCCTTGTGAGGGTTGTGGGATAGTTGTACGTAGGTAGTGAGCCTTGTGAGGGTTGTGGGACGGTTGTATGTAGGCAGTGAGCCTTGTGAGGGTTGTGGGACGGTTGTACGTAGGTGGTGAGCCTTGTGAGGGTTGTGGGACGGTTGTATGTAGGCAGTGAGCCTTGTGAGGGTTGTGGGATAGTTGTACGTAGGTGGTGAGCCTTGTGAGGGTTGTGGGATAGTTGTACGTAGGTAGTGAGCCTGCGTACGTGGTGGGTCGTAAGTACGGATGTGGACGAGAAGCCGTCGATAGTTAGTCATAGTGTGTAGGATGTGAGTCTTGTGTGTGTTACGGCCATACGTACGTATGTGTATGTGTAGTCATTGTTAGTTGTATGTTGTGAGTCTTGCATACGTGGCGGGTTGTGGGTACGGATGTGGACGAGAAGTTGTCGTTAGTTGGGCATGTTATGTAGGTTGTGAGTCCTGTGTAGGTTGTAGGATAGTTTTGTGTAGGTTGGGGTCGTGGGCTAGTTGTGTGTATGTTATGAGTCTTGTGCAGATTATGGGTTAATGATAAATATGTTACGAGTCTTGTACTGGTAGTGGGTTAGTGGCACGTATGTTATGAGTCTTGTGCAGGCGGTGGGTGAGTTGTACGTCAGTTGTGAGTTTTGTGCACGTTATGGGTTGTAGGCACGTTTGTGATTTGATGCGTATGTGGAGTCGTAGTTAGTTGATTGTGATGCGTATGTGGTGTCGTAATTAGTTGATTATGGTCAGTATGCATCATGTTTTAAAAGCTACGCAAAATGTTTTGAGCATGTTTTTAAGCACGGAGGGAGAGTAATGGATGTGAGGTACGGTGTGGACAGGCGACAGTGGGCTAGAGTGTGACTTGTGGGCCCCGCATCTGGGACGAGCTGGAGCTGGTGGCGACGTGTCGATGGCAGCGCGGTGTATAGACCGACTTCCCCGAGCGGTTACACTTCGAGTCGGGACAGTGGCTGAAATGTAACTTGTGGGCCCCGCATCTGGGACGAGCTAGAGCGGTGGCGACGTGCCGATGGCAGCGCGGTGTATCGATCGACTGTCTCGGGCGATTACATTTCGAGTCGAGATAGGGAGTGGTTTTGGGTGTGACTTATGGACCCCGTTCCTGGAGGAACCGGGACGGTGGTGACGTGTCGGTAAACAGTGCGGTGTACGGACTGACTGCCCGGTGCGGTTACATTCCAAACCTCGGTGAGACGCGATGCGGTGAGATGATGACAACGTGTGTAAAGACCTACACGTGTTAGGATTGCATAACCAGTTTTCATGCATCACGTTTATTTTTCAACACTTTACTTGCTAAGCTTTGAGCTTACGATGTGTTCTGTGGTGTAGGTACTGCTGAGCTGGTGGGTGTGCACCTGAGAGTCTGACTAAGAGTAGGTGGCAGTTAATGGCGTGCGACCAGGGCCCCGGTTGATGACAGTGTTAGGGCGACCCAGACCCAGGAGAAGTCCGTAGCATGGTGTTGATAGGGAGTAGAACTTTCGCCTTTTGTGGGGGTAGTTGTATTTGTTGTATATAGTCATAGTTAAGGGTGATATGTCGCCCTATACTGTGAACTTTCTTCACTTAAGGATGTTAGTATTTTAGTTTCCCTCTTTACTGCTATTTGGTGATTTCTTATGCTGGATAGTTGAGTAGGAGTATTCTGGATTGGTTGGGATTTATTCGTTTGCAGGTACTCAACATTTTGGGGGCACCATTTTCCGGCGTTACTCTATCAAAATTTTCAGGGGAGGACGCCGTGGTACTTAATTGTTAGGATTAAGAGAAATTAATGAGTCGTTAAGCTCAGAATAGTCCCTGTAGCGAACCGGGAATCCGGGTGGATTTTCGGGGCATTACAGAGGACTATTGAGAAAAACGGAGTCGTGTGACGGTGTGAGAGAGTTGAGAACCAGAAGAGAGTTGAGAATCGGGAGAGATGGTCAAGTCGCAGGTCGGGTCGCCAGGTCAGAACTGTGGAAGTCGCTGGATGAGGTTGCTGGTCGACGTGCGACGGGAGACAGTCGAAGCTGCATGAGATGTGAGGTCGCTGATCACCAGGTCGGGTCGTCAGTGCGTTGCATGCACTGTGCAGCTCAGGAGTGAGGGCTAGCTAACTTGCTTTTTCAGTTTTTTTGATTTTTTTAGGTTATCCTACTCATGGGTCGGATAACCCACTGGGCTAACCCATGGGTCGGTTCTCCCGTGGGACTGCCTGGTTCCGGTACGGGGAACCAGGGACTGGACTGCGGTTCCCCAATCCATGGAACTGGGACCGGTTCCATGGCAGGCAGAACCGACCAAGAACAGGCCCAGACCGTCGGTCCGGTTCAGTTTTGCGGTTCTGGGCCAATTCTGCCCACCCCTAGTTGAAGAGTCTCGTCAATATTGGTTGGTACAGTTGTTTCTGAGAGATTGGTTACTAAAGCATGCATAGGTCTAGATAGATAAGAGTATACTAAAAAATCTGAGTACACTAACGAGTAACTTTGCGAAGTGCAATTGGCATTTCCAATTGTGGCAGTTCGGTATTTTTAGAATCAGAACTTGAGGCAAACAAGTAAGGCGCTGTAGATATTGGATTGGACTTGGTTTCTACATGTTTTCTTCTGTTGTAAGTTAATGGAAAATTTTTAATGGGTCTGGAGTGATTCAGGGAGATATTTGTGGCAATTTTTGTGGTGATTGTGGATTTTCCTGATTTTGAATAGAATAAAGAAATAGAGGAAGAGAATCTGCTGGAAACACTAATTGAAGGGAAACTGATTATGGATTTTTCGCAGTTAAGATTTCCCGAAGAGAATCTGGTTCTGGGTTTATCATATTTTTGTGGAGTTGACGAAGGATTTTGCAGAGTTGACGAAGGAAGAGAACCCGCCAAAGTCGAAGGAAGAGATTTCAAATCTGCCGAAGCCAAATGAAGAGATTTCGGTCTGTCGAAGCCGAAGGAAGAGAATTTAGTTATGGGTTTATCAGATTTAGCGGAGTTAAGATCAAAGAGGCATCTGCCGAAGCCGAAGGACTAGAAGGAAGAGAGTTCAGCGGAAGAGAGATCTCCCCCTGAGCTGGATCCCAAAAATATTCCCAGTTAGTTACGAAAATAAGTGAACCTGAATAAAAATCTTCAGAAAACTTCCCCTTGGTATTTAATTTTGAATAAAAAAATTGGTGTTAAAAAAAGGTTATAACTTTAGAGAAAAAATATTTTCTTGTGGAAGGATAATAACACGTAACTTTTTTTGTGGAAGAGTACCCAACAAAATTTGTGACTCTTAGGATCTAACTTAGACCTAAAATGATTATGAATATAAACGAAAACAGAGCATCCAAATATGCGTGATGGAATATTAGAAAAAACATAAGATGTTGGAAAACAATTTTGAAGGATGGAAATCGGAGTTTTAAATTTTAACACCCGAGATGGTAACCGATTTATTAAATAGCAAGCAGTTAAAATAGCATCCCCCAGAAATGTTTAGGTAAATTGCTAGTAAAAAGTAGTGTTCGAGCAACTTCTAGAAGATGACAATTTTTTCTTTCGAATACACCATTTTGTTGTGGTGTATCGAATAGGAGCTTTGATGAATAATACCCTTTTTTGAAGAAAAATCATTTAGTGAGGAATTAAAATATTCAGTTCCATTATCAGTTCGAAGAATTTGGATACGAGAGTGACATTGTGTGAGAATCATATTATAAAATTGCTCAAAGTTATGTACAACTTCAGATTTGTCACACAAAAGAAATATCCAACAAATACGAGAGTGTTCATCAATAAAGAAAATAAACCACCTTTTATTTGAAATTAAAGAAATTCGTGAAGGACCCCACAGATCACTATGAACCAGGGAAAAATGTTTCGAACTCTGATATGAATGAATTGAAAAAGGAATTCTAGTGTGTTTAGCTAATCGGCAGATTTCACACACAAAGTGATCCGAAGAAAGAAACAACGAAGGAAATAAATGACGCATATAAGGGAAACTAGGATAACCAAGACGGTGATGAAGTAGCTTTATTTGGTGGTGATGGAGGGAAGAAACAACTTGACAACAGCGAACCTGAGAGTCAACACATAGAAAATAGTACAATCTAGCCACCTCAGCAGCACGCCCTGTAACGCCCCCGAACCCACCCTGGCTCGGTGCGCTACTTTGCTAACCAATCATACGTTAAAACCTAATTTAAACTTGCCTTGCTTCCTTGCCAAAAAATTGAAAAGGAGAAGATGAAGAAACCCTAGAAGAAAGCTGCAATTCTCGTGGAAGGAGAAGGAGGAAAAGAGAATTTTTGACCTTTACTCTTTAACCATCCAACTATTAAAATATCACATCTTTTTCCTCTTTTCCATTTCACCCACAAACTTTCTAATTTTACAAAGTAACCCCCTTCCACTTTTTGTTCATGCCTTCCAACGTGGAAAGGCTTCTCTTAAGCTATCTCATTCATTTAATTGGTTAATATTATTCTTTGACTTTTCAATCATCTAATCATTCAACTTTTCATTCATTTGCTCACTTTTCTTTTCTTTCTTTCTATTGGTTCTAAATTTCCTTGACTTTTCAACATTCATAATCCTTTAAATCCCTTCAACGTGAAGGCTTCCACACTTCACCATTTTCTTCTATTTTATTCTATACAAAATTCATTTATATTTATTTCTACAATAACCACTAATAAAATTTTTTACTAAATTTTCACTCTTAAAATCAAACACTTAGCATAACCCTAGAATTACGTTAAGCTCCCAGAACATATCTAATCTACGGCTATGTACGTTCTGGAAATTCTCGGGTGTTACAATCCACCTTCCTTGCAAAAATTTTGTCCTCAAAATTTGACGTGCCTTAATATTCTTCACTTACTTACTCTAATCTACTCTCCATAACTTTTGATTTGCCACTGAAATCTCGACTATACTACAATCTTAGTCATCTATCAAACACTAAAAATTATTTACATCTCCAAGTTTTAAATTTCCTAACTATGCCCTTCATAGCTCACCTACTCATGTATCCGTAGACTTTAATTTGAACATTCATCACTTAGACCATTAATCTCTCCAACTTAGCTCTCAACTCTAGCTTTTCCTCATGCTAAGTTCACTTAGTCTCTTAAT
The DNA here is from genome assembly GCA_022432975.1 of Begonia masoniana. Classification (NCBI taxonomy): domain Eukaryota; kingdom Viridiplantae; phylum Streptophyta; class Magnoliopsida; order Cucurbitales; family Begoniaceae; genus Begonia; species Begonia masoniana. Next base: position 42,533,403 of record CM039502.1, read on the forward strand.
TTTATAATCTAATGTTCATCAAACCTTATATTACAACCTCAAATTTCCAAAGCTACCTCAATGTTTGTAACATCAAAAACTCAACAATATATATCTTACTTAAACCTCAAATTTTAAATTCCCTCGATGTTACCATATTGTTACATCATTTCTCATCTATTTACCTCGAACCATCACGACACCTCATTTATCATTCTAACTTCATCCACGTACTCCAAACTCTCACTATCTAAATCAATCTACCTCATATTCCTTAAAAGTATAAAATGAATTTGTGTACGATTTGTCCAACTTTGACTATAGTCATCACAAAAAACTTTCAAATTCTTAAGTCTAAACTAATTCGTTCTCACTATTCACCCAATATTCTAAACGGTGTACCACTGCTTTAATTTCAACTCTCAACCTTCCTCAACTATATAACACTAAAAAAAAAACTTAGTGAATAAATTTCGTACCCTAAGTTTTCAGTTCAAACTTCCCTTCTAAGTTACTATCTCATCCTCCACCTTGTTACCTCGACTAACATCCTTTACTACACTAAATTTATCTCACTTCTATTCCAGTCATAACTACACACTCTCGAAAAATCAATATCCCCAAAATTTATTTTGCTCAATATTCTTATTCAATGAGGATTTCTTTATCAATTCTCTCCAACTAATCCTCATAACTACATTCACTGCCCTGAACTATACTTAACTATCAATTAACTTATAAAATTCTCTAACTTAAACTTCCTTCTAAGTTTTTCTCTCAGAGCGTCCATCCAAATTTCTCCACCTTTCCAAGTCCTTATTCCTAGTACTACTCTTGTAGGTCCTCTGATTTAACATTGGACAATCTGAGGAGATCTAACCTTTTTCATTACCATAAAATATCGGTCCGATCATATCTCGCACACACTACCACGAAACTCTTCGAATACTTCCAACTTCAATTCTCGGCCACCGATCTAGTTTGCTACAATAGAGCAACCTTATTCATCTTCTTAGTTCAAACTGTTCGGATGAAGTACTTATCGAAATCAACGGCCTTAAATTGCCCTCATGTCATTACCTTTTCCCTTACTAGAGTCCTAACAGTACCCTACCAATCAACATCAAGCTAACTTTAATTACCTAACTTTACTATAAAACCACTATCACCAAAATGTACAACACATCCTAGTCTATCAATAAAAAAAAACAGCCATTGAACTACAAGTACCATACCTAAGATCATGATTAAATCCGGCGTGTTTCTTTAGTCCGACTCTTCGTTCCTATAGGACAATTCTTAGCTATGTGCCCAGACTCGTTGCAATGGAAACATAGGTTGGTCTTTGGCTTGGGACAATCTCGGGCAATATGGTCAACTCCAAAACAATTAAAACATCTTCCCTCATACTGACCGCACTCTCCTGGATGATATTTCAAACATTTGAGACATTTCGGAAAACTTCTCCTTTGCTGCTTTCGCGACTTCTCCGCTTCTCTTTGGTCATTAAATTATCTCTCAGCCTTTTAGTTCCCTGAAACTGAGAAGATGATCCAACACTGTTCATCTGACCTGTAATTCCCGTGAACATTTGACCCAGAACTTCTGCCGGTTTAATCAACTTACCAGCAGCTTCCTCCACCTCTAAGGCTTTGGCTACCACTCGATTAAATGGTATTCCTTCAACTCCGAATGTCTTTACCAGCATCTCAATCTCGGGCTTCAAACCCTGCACAAATTGAAATATTTTGTCTCCTTCCCGACTAACTAGGTGACTGGCAAATCGGGACAACGATTCAAACTGCTGAATATACTCCCCTACCGATCCTGTTTGCTTTAATGCCATGAATTCCTTACGCTTAGCAGCTTGGACTGTCTTGTTGTAATACTTGTCGAAAAACAACTCCTTGAACTCTTTCCTTGTTGTAAGCCTTCACCGTCTCCCACCAGCTTTGGGCATCGGTAGCTAGGTGGAATGTTGCACACTTGACCTTATTTTCTTCCTCTACCTCAGCGACATTAAACATATTCTCAATGGTGCATATCCAACTTTCAGCAGTTGTCGGATCTGTCAAACGACCTTCAAATGCCGGAGGGTTCCATCCCCGAAATCTCTCTCCACTAGAACTAGCTCCAACATTTCCCGGTCCTCCCTGACCTAACAGCGATTCAACCAATTCGCCTTGCCTCCCAACCATCTCCGCCTGCTTACTGACCAATTCAATAAGAAGTTTGACTGATTCATCAAGTTCACTTCTAGGTCGCTCTGGTTGTCTTTGGTTCCTTGGCATTTTGGTCTAATCCTGTACAAAGGTTTAAAAAATCTAATCTTAGTTAATAACTCAACTAAAAAGGAAAGAAATACTTACAGTCGGTGAAGCACGTTGCACAGGCGGCCGGCATTGTCGGGTAATCCTTTGAACGAATCGACCATTTTGCTGTGATACCATCTTGTAACGCCCCCGAACCCACCCTAGCTCGGTGCGCTACTTTGCTAACCAATCATACGTTAAAACCTAATTTAAACTTGCCTTGCTTCCTTGCCAAAAAATTGAAAAGGAGAAGATGAAGAAACCCTAGAAGAAAGCTGCAATTCTCGTGGAAGGAGAAGGAGGAAAAGAGAAATTTTTGACCTTTACTCTTTAACCATCCAACTATTAAAATATCACACCTTTTTCCTCTTTTCCATTTCACCCACAAACTTTCTAATTTTACAAAGTAACCCCCTTCCACTTTTTGTTCATGCCTTCCAACGTGGAAAGGCTTCTCTTAAGCCATCTCATTCATTTAATTGGTTAATATTATTCTTTGACTTTTCAACCATCTAATCATTCAACTTTTCATTCATTTGCTCACTTTTCTTTTCTTTCTTTCTATTGGTTCTAAATTTCCTTGACTTTTCAACATTCATAATCCTTTAAATCCCTTCAACGTGAAGGCTTCCACACTTCACCCTTTTCTTCTATTTTATTCTATACAAAATTCATTTACATTTATTTCTACAATAACCACTAATAAAATTTTTTACTAAATTTTCACTCTTAAAATCAAACACTTAGCATAACCCTAGAATTACGTTAAGCTCCCAGAACATATCTAATCTACGGCTATGTACGTTTTGGAAATTCCCGGGTGTTACACGCTCAATCGTCCTCCTCGAGTTCTGATCCTGAAAAACACATAAGTTTTGGGAAAAATTAGCCAAACAATACGAATCCCGTGTCAGTTTGCTAATAGAGAGCAAGTTATACGAAAACTTAGGAACAAATAAAATGTCATGCAGTAACAGATTGAGACTAAGAATCACAGTTCCAATTCCCATTACTAGTGAAACAGATCCATCTACCAGAGTAACTGTACGAGTACTAGAATATCAACTGTATGAAGAAAAAATAGTACGAGTACTCGTCATATGTTCAAAGGCACTAGAATCAATAACCCAATGACTCAACCGATGTGGCTGATTCATTAGAGGAGGAAATACCGTGAGCCATTAAGGATTCAGAGGATGAGAACAATTGACCAATCTAATCAAGTTGTGCCTCAATCAAAATCAAAGGTGATGAGAGCGCTGCATCGGATTTGGTTGCAATTTGAGGCTTGGATCCGTATCTCTTGCGTTGACTGCGTGGGACCCAATATGTGAGTTTTCCATGAAGCTTCCAGCAGGTTTCTTTGGTGTGGTGGGGTCAGTTACAGTGATCACACCAAAGAGATTTGTGAGGGCCATGAGAGTCAAGGTATCGAGCAGCCATGGCAGAAGCATTGGAGTTTATAGATGAACCAGCGACCATGGAGGAGTCACCGAGCATGATACGGCCATGTTGTTCTTCATGACGGACCTCTGAAAAAATAGCATCAAGACTCGGGAGAGGTTTAACGCTTAGAATGCGATCACGAACATCATCAAGAATGGGATTGAGTCCAATCAGAAAATCGTAGGTGATTTCTTTTGTAAGTAATTGGCAATAGATCTCGTTGTTGGCGGTGTCAGTCCAAGCCGGTTGAGTAACGAGTTCCTGCCTGAGTTTGGTCAAAGAACTAAAATATTGAGTGACTGTACCTTCACCTTGACGTAGGTTTTTGGAATGATATCGCAGATCAAACATTTGTGAAAAATCCTTCAGATCTGAATAGGCCAAATTGATTGCATCCTATATTGCTTTCACCGTCAGGTAAAGTAGATAAATCTAAGCAATGGTGTCGTCCATCGAGTGTAAGAGTCATGCCATCACCATGGAATTCTGGATATCTGAAGTAGCAAAGGAAGGGTCGGTTGAAGATGGCTTAGAAATGGAACCATCGAGATAGCTAAAAGGGCCCTTCCCTCGAATGATAAGTTGGACGAATCTGGACCATTGAAGGTAATTCCAGCCAGAGAGCTTAAAGTTAATGATTTGAAAAGGTAAAGAATTATCAGAAGCAGTATGAACAATTTTGGGGTTTACAACATCTGAAGACACGTCGGAATCATTTATCTAGCTCAATTTAAAAAAAAATAAAGAGTCTTCTTAACTGAAGAATGTCTTTCTTGCTCGGATATCATAAAAGCACTCAAAGAGAAATAAACTCAGAGAAAAGTACTGCATTGTATATTCTCTATTAATCTTAATGAATTACAATCTAATATTTATACTTCTACATTTACAAGAGATAAAATTAAAATACATAACTAACTTCTTAATTTATAGGAACTAATGCTGATTTTAGATTTTACTAGCAATAAGATTAATTCTTTAATAATACTACTAAGAAGTCTCCTTTTCAAGTGGTTTATGAGTTTCAATCCTCTCACACCAATGGATCTCATCTCACTACCAACTAAAGGAATTGGTTAATTATGATGGCAAAACTAAGGACGATTTGATCTGAGCATTGCATGAAGAAGTGAGTCAAATCATTCTAAAGAAAAATGAGATGTATACAAAACTGGCTAACAAAGGAAGAAAGACCATGATGTGATTGAGATGGTAAACATGCTAACTACCCAAAGAATTGTAAGAATTTATGTTTTGCCTGCACATGGAGACACGAGACCTAGTTGAATAAGGGCTGACAATGAAGAATCTGATGAGGTTTGAGAAGCTGGTTTACTTAGATGCGGGGAGGCTAGTGTCAATGAAAGTGGAGAAATTGGTAATCATGAAACAATTAATCCTGAAATAGAAATGCATTGGACCTGTGAAAATCTAGATGAGGAACTTCGCTCATTATGCGATTCTAATGATGATGATTTTGAGAGTAAGCCTCAGGTCGAATAGTGTTTCCTATATGTTTTTTTTTTAAATTAGAGAAGTAGTAGATTTTGCTTTGAATAATGAATATATGGTAAAATTTTTGAAAACTTTCTCTCACCGGTTGATGGTTGTACATCAAGAGGGATGCAATTGGAGAATCTATTCTTCCAAGATGCAAATGGAGTTCACCTTTTAAATAAAAAGTTTCTATGATGCTCACACATGTTTCTTCGGATGATCAAAATTATGTCGAGAGTTTTAACCAATTGGTATCATAAGAGGTATGGGTTACTTTGGAAATTTACCTCCATGTGATGGGAATTAGTTGTTGTGTTCATCTTTTTTGGCTTTTTGGACCCGAACCTTAAGATCAGCCAATATATGGTCTATATCTTCAAGATGTTGATCCACCGAGGCATTGATTGTAGTTCCTTTATTGAAAGGAATAAACGTCAGATGGTCTCGACCATATACTAACCGAAAGGGAGTTGTGTTGGTGAAACTGTAGAACAAAGGATTACACCAATATTCTACCCAAGGAAGCCACTTTGCCCACTAAGTCGGCTTTGAAGAAATAAAACACCAAAGGTATGTCTCTAAACAATAGTTTACCACCTTCGTTTTGCCGTCAGACTGTGGATGATAAGTACTATTGAACTACAGAGAAATTCCCTGGAGTTTAAACAGTTTGACCCAAAGATGGCATGTGAACACTTCGTCAAGATCTAAAACAATAAATTTGAGAATTTCGTGTATCTAAACAATAAAATTAACAAAATCTCAGACACTGTAGGAGCTGTAAACAGGTATGTAAGGGATTGAAGATGGGTGTGCTTGCTGTGTCTGTCCACAACCACCAACGTACTTTTAGATGTTAGTAAGCCTTCGATAAAATCAATGTAGATATCCTCTCAGATATTGTTTGGTAAGTATGTATTCTATTGGCAAATAACAAAGAATTCATAATGTCCGTCGTGGGTGAGAAAGCTGTCTTTGAAATGTGTTTTGATCATATTCTGATTTAATTTCTGTACGATGTGAGAACTGATTAAACATACTAAACGTTAACGAAAAAAAACTTATTACGTTAAACGTGTGGGCGGGTGCTGTCCTACATCGACAGACCAAAACAAAAAGATCATGTATAAATGTGAGAGGGATTCGCTCACTCCTTGAGCTATTTTTGGAGTGAGTTATACCCTCTCATTTTCTGTCAAGGTTCTGTCGATGTGGGACAACATATATTTTTTTTTTATGTTTTTAATTGTATTGTAACATTTTTGAATTACTAGGATGATGCTAAGAAGTCTGGTTTGGATTGACTTTTGTCATTTAAGTCTTGTACTTTTGAAACGGTGATCTAATTAATCCTTAGAATTATTATGAGACTGTTATTCAAATTATATCTATAAGCATGATGCTCTCCTCCATAATTGAATACCAATTTTAGAAAAAGAGGTGTGCGCTGATTCTTCTGTTATTCTTATTACTTATTTTCATTTTTGGTTACTTGTTTTTTATAAAGAATCAATTGTTTGTGTTTCAATTTTGTAGTTGGTAACTCCAAATCCTATTTCAGATGAAGATTAAAAAGTTAGGAATGTGCAATGATCAAGATTTGAAGACTCATCAGTGTATGTAGAAGCAACTAACGAGTGCTCGTTGTCCAAAGGTTAATCAATCTCTAGTTCTTGCCAAGAAATCTATTTTGGTCTTTTACCTGTACACGAAATCAAGCCTCAATTTAATTGACTGGTTTAAGACTAGAATCTAGATGTCTAAAAGCCTTACCTCTTTTTGCTCATGCTACTTGAACTAAGTACAAATCATCTAACGTCTTCGATGACATTACTAGGACAAAGTGCCTAATGACCAGAGGAAATGAGGGGCTATGATCTGTTCGACTCTTCTGCTTTTGTCAGGATTCGACCCAGGGCCTCGACGGGTGGAACAGATTCCCGAGGTGATAAGCTTCCAGGAAGCAACCTAAAACATTCACCAAGCAACCTACAACAAAACATACATTCTTTAAGTGGGAACTGTCAAACGACATACACCATGCATTTCTTACCTGGCATCCTAAATTATGATATTTTTCAATAACATCCGAACAATATACATGTAACAATCAAAAACTATCCCACTGACGATTTTGACAAAATTAATTGGAGTAGGAGGGAATCAAACACAAAATTAATTCCTCAACCAATTCATCTACAATCAACAAAAAAAATTTAAGACGATGTTGGTATATTTTTCCTTTAAAATGAGGAGCTCAGTGAAGGAAAAAAAAACAAACAAACTCTCTATTGTGTTCTGTAAACCAGAAGGGAATCGAAGTTCTCACCTCGCCAGATCTTCGACCACCGCGAACAATGCTGACCTTCGGCCGAACGTTCCTTCGAAAAAGATCTATTCCTCGGCATAACATTCTTCCAGTGAAACACTCACCTCAACCGAGCCCTAATCGCAAAATCGAGTGTCTCTCAGCCTCCGTCGATGACCCCTCGCGGTGAGAGTTTCCCTCGCTCTCGGTGTCATTCTCTCGGCCTCACTATCCCTCTCCATCGATCTCTCTCCCTCTCTGGTCTCTGCTCGCAAAGAAGAAGGCGAGGAAAAAGAAAATAAAGGGTTCAGGTTTATAAAATAAACCTGAACTGGTTCACTTAAACCGAACCAACCCAACAGTGAACTGAATCGAACCGGCCAAGCCCAAACCAAATCGGTTCACTTACCTTGAACCGAATCAAACCTGTGCTGTTCACTCAACCGGCACTGTTCATCCCGAACTGAACCCGACCCAAATTTTGACCCGACCAGAATTTTGACCCGATCGACTCGAATTTCGACCCGAACCGATCCAAAAATATACTGGTAAGAAATTTCTACCTAAATTCTTGTGAAATTGATTTATTGAAGTAGGAAAATAATATTAAAAATTTTAATTAGGTAGAAAAATTCCTGGAGGTTGTAAAAAAAATCGACCCGATTCGACTTACGATCACACGTAAGAAAATTCTGCCCAAACTCTATCAAAATTGGATTGATTTAAATAGGAATTTGATACCAAGATTTTAATTAAACAGGATATTATTGAAATCTTGGATATTGGAAAAATCTTGATAACCCTAATCGCTCGGAATTCAAGTACGTGTAAATACTACGTTTTACAACATTTTGGCTACGGCCTTGCATCATAGGATAGATATTATTTTCTTTAATATTGTTTTATTATGTCACACGTTTTCAGTGGTTGAGCACACATGTTAGAGAATTGACATAGAATTGTTTTAAAGATAAAATTGGTAGGACATTTGTGTGTGTATGAAAATGATAGAATTGACAGCAAATACGTGATAGCAAGAGCTTGAACGTTAAAAGTAAAAATAAAAGTAAAAGTAAAAGAGAAAGAGGACAAAACTAGATATGGCTAAGTCTTAAAAGAAGGTTGACTTTCAACCAGTATGTAACTGTTAACTGAATTCAATAAAAGTTTTGCAATTTGCACGTTTTTCTACTTACTGAGTTTTCTCATGGTTTTTAACTTGTGATGTAGGTAAAATTTTGTCTAAGGAAGAAATAGTTGCGATTGAGAACCCTCTAATGGCAAGCGAGCATACAAATGAAGAAAATATTGGTGATTTCGAGAAAAAAGATTTAAATTAGTATGCTTAAAATTTTCAAACGATATTTAATGTTTTATTTCTATTTAAGACTTTGAATTATTATGTTGAATTTCATTAAATAAAGTTTCATAAATTGTTTTAATTATGCGATGGTTTCAATATTTTGATAAATTCATTGCAAAGCTTCCGCGAAATTAAAGTTTTCAATTAATATTTAAATTTTCAATTTATGATTTAACGCTCGACCCTAAATCAATTTGAGAAAAATTTTAGGATTTTCAAAATTAGAGTTTTAAATTTGGGATTTTTAAATTGGGACGTTACAATACACAACAACCGAAATACATTTCATAAATTGAAATATATTATATCATCTATATCATCACCAAATTCTTTACATCAGCCCATCAAAATACTCAAACGGAAGCGTAAATAAAATATAAATAGACATAAGTCACGACATGTGACTTTTCACAACCCAAAGACCATCCATCCATCATCTTTCACCTATGTCTCTTGTACACTTTATGCTTTGGTTTTTCTGTCTCGGTGAACGTCGTCGATATCTGAAAAAAATAGAGATATTCCACATAATGAGTCATTGGCCCAGCAAATAAGTCTAACCACTAGAATAACTAGTCCAAACTTTATTCACACTATCTAGGCCCAAATGCCATCCTCCACTTAATCATTGATTATTTTGAAATCAACTTAAATTATGTTTTGATTTGAAATCCATGTCATTTATATAAAAATGCATGCGTGTTCGTAATTCGAACCATTTAAAATCCATCAACCACGGTTTAAAACTCATTTCAATGATTAAATCAATATAATACAATTTCAAAGAAAATCTGCACTATTTAAATACACAGTTTAAAATCATTCTCCACAATTAGATAAATCCAATGCATTATAGTAAATATGCACGATTTAAAATCATCTTTTCTCAAAACATTTAATGTCATTTTTAACATTCAAATTGAAATGAAAAAAAAAAACAATTCACTCTAAACTGACTCATATGACCCTAATCCACTACTACAGTTCTCGGGCTTTCTCTGGTAAGGCTGTAGAATTCCTTTTGTCTTATTCTTTTTGAGGATTTAGGGATTTTCAACTCAAGGAGGACGTTTCGCATGAGGCTCTCAATCATTTTCGTAGTCATATTCATCCGTCATTAAGAGGCAAGTCCAGCCCAATGGGTTCTTATATTACCACGACTTCTAACTTCCTCCTTCCTAAATGTATGTTTTAAAATAGTTATAAAGCAATGATACGTATGTTTAAAACGATACAACTCAACCCACCCATGCAATTGATAATTGAAATCAATATGTTCAATTTAATGAAAATTGTGTAACACCCAGCATTTTTGACCATAGAATCATCCCTTGAATTATTGGTCGGGATTATTTTGCTATTATAGTGAATATTTTATTGGAATTGTGGGATGTTTAGTAGGGGAGACCAAACTAAGGAGTAACCAAAACAAAGAACTAAATGACAATTTAGTTGAAAACCAAAGAGGGGCAATTTAGAAAGTAGATTAAGGTTGGTGGGAATGAGCCAATGAGGGCATGCCACTTGTCCAAATCTTGTGGAAGAAGCCAAATCTCACTTTTCTCTTCTCTTCCACGTTAAGCTTTCCACTTTTACACTTCACTTCTCTGTTTCCTTCCATCTCTTCTCTGCTTTCTCTCTTCCAGACGACAAACGTCCATTGAAGCTCTTCTGATCTCCTCAGCTTCTTTCTATTTCTCTGCCTAAGGTAAGCATCTACTAAAGTTAACGAGCTTGGACAAGTTAAAATGTGAGTTTTGTTAAAGTTTAGGGTTAAGATATTTTGGAGAAAGCTCACTATTTTTGGATGAAAACACGTAAGTTAGTTTTCTAAATGTTTGAATGGAGTTTTGAGCATGTCCTACTAAGTTATTAGTTAGCATTTGCAGCTCTGTTTATTTTCCTTACGTGCATGTTTTAGGTTTGTGCATCACCGAGGCAACACGATCAAGACTTATAACTTCACGGATAACAGGTAAGTTCATGCGTATAGGTTCAGCCCTTAAGGCCCTACAATACGGAGGTACTAGGTTGTAACGCCCCGAGTTTTCTAAACTCAGTTCGTTACTCATAAACCCGAACATAACTAGGAAATTTTGGACCAAATTTAAAACTTTGCTCGAAAGTCAAATTTGAACGTTTGCTAAAAACACAAAAAAAAAACTTGCAGCGGAAAATCTTTGAGCAACGCAAAGTTAAGCAAAACTATAAAATAGTGTTCGAATAATCAATTAAAATATTAAGAAAATAATTCGGCCAGAAAAGATGAAGGCTTAAGCGTAAAATACTTAAAGTTCATAAGAGTCAAACACATCATCCGCTGAACAAAGTCAACGAAAAGGGCAGAAACAAAATCGAAGGTTTCCACCGATGACGTCAGCCGGATGAATCGTTCATCCAACTTCTGCCGATCGCAAAACGACAAGTTTTGCTACTCGCATCTACCGATGACGTCAGCCGGATGATTCGTTCATCCAGCCTCTGCCGACCACAATACGTGTAACGCCCCCGAACCCACCCTGGCTCGGAGCGCTACCTTGCTAACCACTCCCACGATAAAACGAACATAAAAATAAACTGACGCAGCTAAATTTAAAGCTAGGTCTCCTGATACTCTCTTAAGTCACACCTAGCTGCCTAGACTCACTAACCTTTCAGCACCACGGCGTCCTTCCCAAAAATTTCGGCAAAGTAACGCCTGAAAATGGCGCCTCCAAAATGCTAGGTACCTGCACACAAGCCAATCCCGCCAATCCAGCCTACGAACTCACCAAATAGCAGTAAAGAGAAAATGAAAATACTAACATCTGAAAATCCACAATATAAGCGATACATCACCCTAACTATAACTAGATACAACACTCTCAAAACAGTATTTCCATAAACAAAAATCTACAATAAACTATCAAATGACAAAGCCCCACATTCTCCGAAGACCATGGTCGAGGCGCCCCGACAACTACCTGCACCGGCATGCCCCGTGCTTCTCCGACGACTCCCAAGTCATGGCTCACTCGCTCAGCTCTCCTGTAACCGCGTCGTTACCTACACCACAGAACACACACACACACGTAAGCTTACGCTTAGCAAGTAGAGATAACAAATGTAAACATGCACACACGACTCTCACATAACCCTAACACGTGCAGTTTCTACACACTCTATTATTTTATTTTCGTTTTGGTTGCATTTGTCTCTAGTAAAATCTCTCTCGGGGTGCTCAACGAGCCACGTGCCCAACGAGGCTATTCTACTCTAGACCATTTCTAGTAAAATCCCTCGCGGGGTGCTCAGCGAGCCACGTGCCCAACGAGGCGATCCTACGGTAAAATCCCTTGCGGGGTGCTCAACGAGCCACGTGCCCGACAAGGCGATTCTACACTAGGCCATCCCTAGTAAAATCCCTTGCGGTGTGCTCAACGAGCCACGTGCCCGACAAGGCGATCCTACTCTAGGCCATCTCTAGTAAAATCCCTCTTGGGGTGCTCAACGAGCCACGTGCCCGACGAGGCGATTCTACAGTAAAATCCCTTGCAGGGTGCTCAGCGAGCCACGTGCCCGACAAGGCGATCCTACTTTAGTGCTCACTCATCAAACCCGTGCTCACAATCTCATGCTCACTCATCATCAAACTCGTGCTCACAATCTCATGCTCACTCAATGCACAACATAAAATAACCACAACAACCAAACTAACACCAACAACAACAACAACAACAAACAAACACCAAACAACAATAACCAAGCAATTCATTCCCACACTACTCAATATAAACAACACAACTATCAAACAATAAATCCTACCGTTCCGTGGTGTAAGCCCTAAGGCAAAACAAACGTCCTCTACTTACCTGGCGTCTCGGTATTTGATTTTTCCCTTCCACCGGTCAAATCACTCGTTCGATAACCTAGCAAATATAAAGCATTTACTTAGTAACAACCTAAGGGATTTTAAAGAATTCAACTCAAGAAAACTCATAATACTTTTCAACCTAAACTCGCAATTTAACTCAAAACCCGATTTTTACCCCAAAATTGACCGTCCAACTTCAAACGATCATAACTCCCTCGTTTTTCAACAGATTTCGACGTGCCACCCCAACTCGGAAACCTCTACACGTCTACTATCCATTCAAACACTCAAATTAACCAAATAACCAACTTGGCCTAACCAAAAAGCCAGAAAACAGAATCGGCCATCTATGGTGAAAACCGATTTTTTCCAAACGTACTTCAAATCTTTAATCTAACTCCATAATCCACCTAACCCAATTCATCCAACAACTAAATCATCAAATTTGGAAAGAAATCTAACATTTAAAGTCAAAATTCGGACTCCATGAACTAGGGTTTCCAAAGCCTAACCAACACCTACCAAAACACTCTAATAACTCCTAAAATCAACATCTAAACATATACAAACAAAATCCCATGTAATTTCTTACCTTAATCCTTGAAGAAATGAAAGAAAAATGAAGAAGAACTCCTCCCATGGTGGCTGCCACGAAATGGGGAAGAAGAGGAAGAAAATTGCTTTTTACTCCTCACATTCTCTCTTTTAAAAACCCATTTTTTTCCTACTTTTAATTTTCTCCACAAAATTCTTAATTTTTATAAAAGTAACCTCACTTTTATTCACTTAAATTCCAACGTGATTTCTATCCATAATTCACTTTATTTCAATCATATATTACTTGCCTTTTTCTTTAATTTCACTTCCTATTTGTGCTTTTTAAAAAGTCCTTTTTGACTTTTCCAACTTGTCTCTTTTTCTTCTCATTTAATTCCAACGTGAAGCATCATGAAAAACCACCACCTTTTCAACCCTTAATTAATGTCTAACCATTTCCTATTGGTTGATTTATTGGTTTCCATACTTTGACTTTTCAAACCTAATCTTTTTGAATGGTCAAACTTGCATTCTTTCTCTCTTTGCATAACTTACATCTAATCTCTTTTATCATTAAATCTTAGACCTATACGCGTTATAGGAAATTCTCAGGTGTTACAATACGACAAATCTTTTACTCACGTCTTCCGAAAGAACAAACTACGTATACCGATCACAAAACAACAAAACTTCTACTACATCATCCGATAGGTTTAATACACGATACCCACCGATCACTAAACGACAAAACTTCTTCTACATTATCTGATAGGTTTAATACCCGACATCCACCGATCACTAAACGACAAAACTTCTACTGAAGACATCTTCCGATGACGTTAGTCGGATGATTCAATCCTCCAACATCCGCCGGTGGACAAAACACCCAACTTCTATCGATAGACAACATCTACCGGTAGAGAACAGAGCAACATTTCAACTACTCTTTTGCTATACCACAAAACTCTAACTACAGAAAGGAATTTGCTTACTTTACTTAAACCATTCAGAACCAACCCAAATCTTTACATTTACTCAAAAATCCAGTAAGAGCTAACGTTAAAACCAACAGAGTGCTATTATCAGAAAAGTCTTACCAACGTATTCAAAAAAATATTAAAACCACTTCTGTTATTAGAAAACTCAACAAAACTTAAAATGAATCATGGTTCACTAAACCTTCACTTCTATAAGCACCAATTAAACCGCCCCATCAGTCGCCAGATCGATGCACGTATGCATCCCTCCAACCTGCCTAATTCTCAGCAAGCTCGGGAAACACACCTGCTGTCTCTTCTTCACCTACATCACAAAACTCATCTATTAGCCTAATGCTAAATAAGTGAAGCAATCATGAAATGAAATGCTGAAATGTAAATCTTAATCATGCAGTTTCTACTTTCTCAGCTCAGTTGCATTCACATTCATCGTATTCTGATCTCAATATTCCATTGGGAGTGAGATCAACTCTCCCAAAGACATAAATCATCTTCATCAATTAAGGGGCGGATTAATTCCCTTAACAGCTATCATGATCCCCAGGTTTCCTTGGGAGTGGGATCAACTCTCCCAATATTATAAATCCACTTCATCAATTAAGGGGCGGATTAATTCCCTTAACAGCTATCATAATACGTTCTGTTCTTGCCTTACAATACATTCCATGTAAATTAATTTTCGTATTCTTTCAAAACATGATGCATGACCAAACTGAAAACATTCAACATGCAGAAAACCTACTGTTTTGTGATGTAGGCCCGAGGGCACAAGCGCACTTCACTTATCTGGTCTCTTGGAAAAACGTCTCAGTGATTGGCTACTTCGAGAGCTTACTCAATCCTAAAATCATGGACAGATTATCGATTAGATTTTTACTGAACCCCCTTTTACACTATCCAGAAGTCTAAGGAAACAAATTTAGGAGCTTAGTTCGTTGTACATTTCCGATTACCACAAAGACCCGAACCAGTTCGCTCACATCATTCTCGAAACTCACACTTATACTCTCCCCTAATCATCGACAGCTACCAATGCAGCAAGGAATCGAAATAGAACTCACCTAGTTTGGGAGAAAATCGAATGGAAGAATCGCCTAGAGCGCTCTGCTGCTTGAGATGAAGACCGAGGGAAAAATAGAGGACATAGTGGCGGCTACAGTGCATTAATCACAAAGCCTTTTTCCTTAAATAGGTTATCCATTGTAAGTTCTCAATTTACCACTATGCCCTTACTTAGTCACTCATTAACCTAATTAATATTTCCCTTAATTTTCTCCACAACATGCTTACTATTAAATAACGGAATAGAAATTGGTTTAATAGAACCGGGTGTTACAATCTACCCTCCTTAAAAGAATTTTGTCCCCAAAATTCAGTACCTGAATAATTCTGGATGTTGGTCCATCATGTCTTGCTGGCGTTCCCAGGTCATTTCCTCTATATTCTGGTTGTGCCACAAGACTTTCACTAGGGGAACCTCTTTGTTGCACAATACCTTAACTGCATAGTCTAAGATCTTTACTGGTTTCTCCTCATAGACAAGAGTAGGATGAATTTCAATGTTCTGCTGTTCTACAACTTGAGATGGATCCTTCATGCACTTCTTTAGCATAGAAACATGGAACACATCGTGTATCTCTTTCATGGAAGCTGGTAGTTGCAACTGATAAGCTACTTTCCTAATCCTTTTTAAAATTGAGAATGGTCCAATAAATCTGAGGTTCAGCTTGTTTCTCTTCCCAAATCTCACAACTCCTTTGAATGGTGATACCTAAAGAAAAACTTCGTCCCCTACTTCAAATTCTAATTCTCTGCGCCTTCTGTCGGCATAACTTTTCTACCGGCTTTGAGCTGTCAAGATTCGTTGCCGGATAAGAGAAATCTTTTCCACAGTCTGTTGCACAATATCAGAACCAACCAAACGTGCTTCACCAACCTCATCCCAATACAAGGGAGATCTGCACTTACGTCCATACAATGCCTCATAAGGTGTCATTCCTATTGTTGCCTGAAAGCCGTTATTATAAGAGAACTCCACTAATGATAAGTACTTACTCCAAGAACCCTAAAACTCTAATACACATGTACGAAGCATATCCTCTAATGTCTGAATGGTCCTTTCAAATTGTCCATCTGTTTGAGGGTGAAAGGCTGTACTAAAAGTGAGCTGTGTACCCATAGCTTTGTGCAGACTCTTCCAAAACTTGGATGTAAATCTAGAGTCTCGGTCAGAAACTATTGTGCTTGGAACTCCATGCAACCTAACAATCTCATGCACATACAATTCAGCAAGTTGATCCATCGAGTAGGTCATCTTCATTGGCAGGAAATTGGCAGATTTGGTTAAACGATCTACTACCACCCAAATTGCATCATGTCCCTTAGTTGTTCTAGGTAATCCTACCACAAAGTCCATCGCTATTTGTTCCCATTTCCATTCGGGAACTGGTAGGGGTTGCAATGTTCCTGCAGGCCTCTGATGTTCAGCTTTAATCTGCTGGCAAACCAGACACGATTCTACGTATTCTGCCACATCCTTTTCATACTTGGCCACCAATAATGCTGTTTGAGATCTTTGTATATCTTTGTACTCCCAGGATGAACAGAGAATTTGGAAGAATGTGCTTCAGAAAGAATCTCATCTCGAAGTTCTTTAATGGCAGGAACAAACCATCTATTTCTAAACTTAAGGATTCCATCAGCAGAATAGTTAAAATCTGATTCATCCGTAGAATCCATGCTTAGCTTGTACTTGTTACACTGGTCATCATTCGTCTGAGCTTCCTTTATTTTCTCCAAAATAGTAGGCTTTAAGGTTATGGCTGAGAGTATAGCTGATATACTGGATACTGCTTCTAAATTAAATCTTCAAAATTCTGTCTCTAAGGCTATCGGTATATCCAGAATCAATGCAGAGGCTGATGTTGTCACTCTACTCAAAGCATCTACTACAACATTTGCCTTGTCAGGGTGATACTTAATCTCAAAAATCATAATCCTTCACAAATTCCAACCATCGCCGTTGCCTCATATTTAATTCTTTCTGTGTGAAGATATATTTCAGACTTTTATGGTCTGAGAATATTTCACAAGTTTGTCCAAACAAGTAATGCCTCCAAATCTTAAGTGCAAAAATCACTGCAGCTAGTTCTAAGTCGTGTGTAGGGTAATTCTTCTCATGTGTTTTCAGCTGTCTAGAGGCATAAGCTATTACTTTACCATTCTGCATTAACACAAAACCAAGACCAATTTTGGAAGCATCACAGTAAATGCTAAACTTACCATCTTCAACTGGAAGGGTTAAAATTGGAGCATTGGTCAGTTTCTGTTTCAAGGTCTGAAAACTATGCTCACATTCGTCAGTCCATATATACTTCACATTTTTCCTTGTTAACTTAGTAAGTGGTGTAGCAATCTTCGAAAATCCTTCAATGAACTTTCTATAATATCCTGCTAGTCCAAGAAAACTCCTGATATCTGTAGCATTCCTCGGTTGGGGCCATTCCTTAACTGCTTGAACCTTAGCTGGATCGACAGATATTCCATCCCCAGAGATAACATCCCCTAAAAAGTGAACTTGGTCCAACCAAAACTCACACTTAGAAAACTTGGCGTATAGTTGGTGCTGTTTTAATACTTCCAACACCAAGGTCAGGTGCCTAGCATGCTCATCCTTGGAACGGGAATAGATTAAAATATCATCGATAAACACTATGACAAACTTATCCAAGTATTCATGAAACACCCTATTCATAAGATCCATAAAGGCTGCTGGTGCATTTGTCAATCCAAAGGACATAACCAAAAACTCATAATGCCCATACCTTGTACGAAAGGCTGTCTTAAGGATATCTTCAGTCTTGACTTTCAGTTGATAGTAACCAGACCTAAGGTCGATCTTAGAGAAAACTCGTGCACCCTTAAGCTGGTCGAACAAATCATCAATTCTTGGCAAGGGATATTTGTTCTTGATGGTTAACTTATTTAATTCCCTATAATCAATGCACATACGCATTGATCTATCCTTCTTTTTGACAAAAAGAACAGGTGCACCCCACGGTGAAAAGCTAGGGCGTATGAACCCCTTATCCAATAATTCCTCCAACTATTTCTTTAATTCTTTAAGCTCCGTAGGTGCTAATCTATAGGGATTCTTAGACACTGGTTCAGCGCCTGGGTAAACATCCACAACAAATTCAATTTCCCTATTTGGTGGCAAGCCAGGAAGGTCATCTAGGAATACTTCTAGGAAATCTTGGACAACTAAGACATTCTGAGGACTTGCTTTTCCTACAAGTTGTGTGTCTAAAACGCTAGCTAAGAAGCACAAGTACTCTCCATATGGGGAAGGTCTAGCATTAATAGAAGTCATCACAGACATTTCTTTACTCTTCCTTGAAGCTTGAAAGGTATGTCTCAAACAATCAGGGGGTTGGAAACTAACTATCCCTGTCCTACAATCAATTGTGGCGTGATGCTTAAACAACCAGTCCATTCCTAGGATTACATCAAATCCTATTATATCCATAACAATGAGGTTAGCAGGTAGGTTCATGTTTCCTACTAATACAGCACTATCAAGCATCACTCGGTTAGAGTGCATACGTTCATCAGAGGGTAATGCGACATTAAACACATACTCAGTAGGGGTAAGCTTTACATCTAACTTATCAGCAAATGTAGATGCTATGAATGAATGTGTTGCACCAGAATCTATCAATGTAAAAGTGGGTAAAGAGTTTACCAGTATAGTACCTGACACAACAGCAGGCTGTTCATGATCGCCCGACTCCATCATGGAGAATATCCTCGGCTTTATCTTAGCGGGGCTATTCTTTAAGACCGGGCAGTCTCTGTTAAGGTGACCAACTTTGCCACAGTTGAAACACCGGGTGACCCTAGGCCTCGGGCAATCCCTGAATGTGTGTCCAACTTCTTGGCAATTGAAACACTTTCCCAAACCAAACCTGCATTCACCCAGGTGACTTTTCAGACACTTCGGGCACTGGGGATACTTCTTGGTGTCCTGTACATTCTTTCCCGTTCCTTGACTGATCTGGCTTTCACTAGGCCTTTTTGTTCCACTCTGTTGATGTGGTTGGATAAACTTCTGTGGGGTTTCTCTTGCTCTAGTACACTTCATCTCTGCTTCTTCTGCTTCCAAGGTAGTGGACACAACTTCGCTGAATGTCAAGCCTTTAATACCACAAAATTTAACTCCTCGGTAAATTTTCGGCTTCAGTCCATGCACAAATTTGAACACCTTGTCCTCGTCCTTGTGAGCAAAATGTCCAGCAAACCTGGACAGGGACTCAAATTGCCTACTGTACTCGGCCACAGACCCTGTTTGCTTCAAGTTCAAAAACTCTAACTTCTTTGCAGTTTGGACAATGCTGTTAAAATACTTCTCATAGAAAATGTCCTTGAATTGTGACCAAGGCATCGCCAAAATATCAGTGGTAGTCTCTATTGTTTCCCACCAGAGTTGAGCCTCACCAACCAAATGAAATGTGGCCAACGTGACCTTGTCTCCTTCTCCAATGTTGGCGCACCTAAACATACTCTCAATCTTCCTAAGCCACCCTTCAGCAATAACCGGGTCAGACGACTGACCATCAAACTGGTCAAATAAATCATCTATCCTCGGTAATGGATATTTGTTCTTGACAGTTAACTTATTCAGTTCCCGATAATCAATACACATCCTCATTGATCCATCCTTCTTTTTGACAAAAAGAACTGGTGCAACCCACGGTGAAAAGCTTGGGCGTATGAACCCTTTTTCTAAAAGTTCCTCCAATTGTTTCTTTAATTCCTTAAGCTCCGTAGGTGCAAGTCTATAGGGATTCTTAGATACAGGCTCCGCGCCTGGGTAAACATCTACTACAAACTCGATTTCCCTATCTGGCGGCAAGCCAAGAAGGTCGTCTAGAAACACTTCTGGGAAATCTTGGACAACTAAAACATTTTGAGGACTTGATTTTCCTACAAATTGTGTGTCTAAAACGCTGGCAAAGAAGCACAAGTACTCTCTGCATGGAGATGGTCTATAATTGATAGAAGCCATGACAGACATCTCCTTACCCTTCTTCGAAGCTTGGAAAGTATGCTTCAAACCGCCAGGAGGTTGAAAACTAACTAATCCAGTCCTACAATTGATTGTGGCATAATGCTTAAACAGCCAATCCATTTCTAGGATTACATAAAATCCCATTATATCCATAATAATGAGATCAGCAGGTAGGTTCTTACTTCCTAACAATACTACACTATCAAACATCACTCGATTAGAATGCATACGTTCACCAGAGGAAAACGCTACATTGAACACATGCTCAATAGGGGTAAACTGTACATCTAACTTATCGGCAAATCCGGATGCTATAAAAGAATGTGTTGCACCCGAATCTATCAAAGTAAAAGCAGGTACAGAGTTGATCAATATGGTACCTGACACAACTGCGGGCTGGTCTTCTTCACCGGACTCCACCATGGAGAATATTCTCGGCTTAACCTTAGCAGGGCAATTCTTCAAAGCTGGGCAGTCTCTGTTGATATGGCCGACTTTGTTACAATGGAAGCATCGAATGATTCTAGGGTTCGGGCAATCCTTGTATGCGTGTCCAACTCCTTCACAGTTGAAACACTTCCCCGATCCAAACTTGCACTCACCCGGATGACTCTTCAAACACTTCGGGCATTGAAGAAACTTTTTGGTATCCTGTACCTTCCTTCCCGTCCCTTGGCTACTCTGGCCTTCGCTAGGCCTTTTCATTCCCCTCTGTTGATGTGGCTGGATAAACTTTCGTGGAACTTCCTTCGGTACAGCACACTTTATTTCAGCTTCTTTCACCTCCAACGCTGTGGACACAACCTCACTGAATGACAGCCCTTTAATACCACAAAATTTGACTCCTCTGTAAATTTTCGGCTTCAGTCCATGAATAAACTGAAACACCCTATCTTCATTATTGTGAACAAAGTGTCCAGCAAACCTTGACAGTGACTCGAATTGCCTGCTATACTCAGCCACAGACCCCGTTTGTTTCAAATGCAAGAACTCTACCTTCTTCGATGTCTGGACAGTGCTGCTGAAATACTTCTCATAGAAAACTTTCTTGAACTGCGTCCACAACATAGCCAGGACATCGGTGGAGATCTCCATTGATTCCCACCAAAGCAGGGCATCACCAGCCAAATGAAAAGTTGTCAAAGTGACTTTGTCTTCTTCACCAATGCTGGCGCATCTAAACATGCTTTCAATTTTCCTAAGCCACTCATCAGCAACGATCGGATTGGATGATTTTCCATCAAATGTGGGTGGTCGTAGTCTCCGGAATCGGTCTCCTGAATGCTCACTGCTAGAAACCCCGAGTTGGCACTTCCTTGTGCTTCCCGGTTCACACACCTAACTGATCAGACTGTTTGACAGCACTATATCTGTCTGCTGACGCATCAATTCTGTCAACTGGCCTAATTACGCTAGAGGTCCTCTTCACGTCTTGGACTTGTATCTCTCTTGGTAGTCTTGGTCTTCCTAGTCGTCTAGCATTTTGCTATATTCCTAGACAGGTTAATACTCTCATAAATTTCTAATAACTAAGGTTAACATAAACACTTACAGTTGTTGAGAGTACTTCCATGCGTCGATTGGCACTGATGATAATCTTTTAAAACGTGTAACAAAATGTCTCTGATACCATATTGTAACGCCCCGAGTTTTTCTGAATTCAGTTTGTTACTCATAAACCCTTACATACTAAGAAAAATTTTCACGGTCACTAAACGACAAAACTTCTACTACATCATCCGATTGGTTTAATACACGACATCCACGGTCACTAAACGACAAAACTTCTACTACATCATCCGATTGGTTTAATACACGACATCCACGGTCACTAAACGACAAAACTTCTACTACATCATCCGATTGGTTTAATACACGACATCCACGGTCACTAAACGACAAAACTTCTACTACATCATCCGATTGGTTTAATACACGACATCCACGGTCACTAAACGACAAAACTTCTACTACATCATCCGATTGGTTTAATACACGACATCCACGGTCACTAAACGACAAAACTTCTACTACATCATCCGATTGGTTTAATACACGACATCCACGGTCACTAAACGACAAAACTTCTACTACATCATCCGATTGGTTTAATACACGACATCCACGGTCACTAAACGACAAAACTTCTACTACATCATCCGATTGGTTTAATACACGACATCCACGGTCACTAAACGACAAAACTTCTACTACATCATCCGATTGGTTTAATACACGACATCCACGGTCACTAAACGACAAAACTTCTACTACATCATCCGATTGGTTTAATACACGACATCCACGGTCACTAAACGACAAAACTTCTACTACATCATCCGATTGGTTTAATACACGACATCCACGGTCACTAAACGACAAAACTTCTACTACATCATCCGATTGGTTTAATACACGACATCCACGGTCACTAAACGACAAAACTTCTACTACATCATCCGATTGGTTTAATACACGACATCCACGGTCACTAAACGACAAAACTTCTACTACATCATCCGATTGGTTTAATACACGACATCCACGGTCACTAAACGACAAAACTTCTACTACATCATCCGATTGGTTTAATACACGACATCCACGGTCACTAAACGACAAAACTTCTACTACATCATCCGATTGGTTTAATACACGACATCCACGGTCACTAAACGACAAAACTTCTACTACATCATCCGATTGGTTTAATACACGACATCCACGGTCACTAAACGACAAAACTTCTACTACATCATCCGATTGGTTTAATACACGACATCCACGGTCACTAAACGACAAAACTTCTACTACATCATCCGATTGGTTTAATACACGACATCCACGGTCACTAAACGACAAAACTTCTACTACATCATCCGATTGGTTTAATACACGACATCCACGGTCACTAAACGACAAAACTTCTACTACATCATCCGATTGGTTTAATACACGACATCCACGGTCACTAAACGACAAAACTTCTACTACATCATCCGATTGGTTTAATACACGACATCCACGGTCACTAAACGACAAAACTTCTACTACATCATCCGATTGGTTTAATACACGACATCCACGGTCACTAAACGACAAAACTTCTACTACATCATCCGATTGGTTTAATACACGACATCCACGGTCACTAAACGACAAAACTTCTACTACATCATCCGATTGGTTTAATACACGACATCCACGGTCACTAAACGACAAAACTTCTACTACATCATCCGATTGGTTTAATACACGACATCCACCGGTCACTAAACGACAAAACTTCTACTACATCATCCGATTGGTTTAATACACGACATCCACCGGTCACTAAACGACAAAACTTCTACTACATCATCCGATTGGTTTAATACACGACATCCACCGGTCACTAAACGACAAAACTTCTACTACATCATCCGATTGGTTTAATACACGACATCCACCGGTCACTAAACGACAAAACTTCTACTACATCATCTGATTGCTTTAATACCCGACATCCACCGGTCACTAAACGACAAAACTTCTACTACATCATCCGATTGGTTTAATACACGACATCCACGGTCACTAAACGACAAAACTTCTACTACATCATCCGATGACGTCATCGGATGATTCAATCCATCAACATCAATCGATGAGCAAAACACACAACATCCACCGGTGAATTTCATTCACCGATGATTGAACTTACAAATTTTACCCAAAACATTCAAAACCACCTGACCCTAAGTAACTTCAGAAATCCAACAAATAACCATTTGAAACCAATATATATATATAAAAATATTCTTATCCAGTAAAAAAAATCCCAAAGCTTGCAATTTGTAACAAAACCAAATCAAATTCTTCACAGCAGAAGTAACTCAAATATTCTAATCCCTCAACCATTACTACTACCAAATTCTTTGCACTCTCAACAGAACATTAGGAAATTAGGCTCCACATACAGACAAATGTTAAATCGCCTCATCAAATACCAAACCGTGGCATGAACATGCTTCAGCAACTTCACCTATTCCTCAGCAATTTCAGAAAATTCTTCAGTAGTTACCTCAGCACCTACATCACAAAACTCATCTATTAGCCTAATGCTAAGCAAGTAAAGCAATAATGAAATGAAATACTGAAACATAAATCCTAATCATGCAGTTTCTACTTTCACATCTCAGTTGCAATTCTTTTCATTCACTGATATGATCCCTCTGTTCCATTGGGAAGTGGATCAATTTTCCCAAAGTCATACATCCTCTTCTCGATTAAGGAGCGAATTAGTTCCCTTAACAGCTGATCTGATCCCTCCATTCCATTGGGAGTGGGATCGATTCTCCCAAAGTAATAAATCTTCTACTCGATTAAGGGGTGGATTACTTCCCTTAATAGCTAATCTGTTTCAACCTGTTCATACCTTGCCATAACAATACATATGAAAATCATTTTCGTATTTCTTCGAAAACATGATGCATGACATATAGAAAACACACAAACATGCATAAACCTACTGTTTTGTGATGTAGGCCCGAAGGCACACACAATACTTCACTTACCTGGTTTTTCCCCGATAGATTCTTGGCTAAAAGCTACCTCGAGAGTTGGCTCACCTAAAACATAAGCACAACATCTTAACTTCATTCTAAACCATTCAGAAATTTTATGGGAAACTAGTTGGAAGCTCGGTTCCTCGAGCATTCCCGATTCATCACCAAAACTTGAACTCAGCTCACACACACAGCATACCTAGAACACTCATTCTACCAAAAGCAAATCACCAAATGTATAACCTACATTTATCCTAAACCATCAGCAGAAAGGGCTCAAAGAAGAACTCACCTACGTTGATGAAGAATCAGGCAAGAAAATCGCCGAGAGAGAGTCTGTTGAGCGAGCTGAATACCAAACAAGGAAATGAAACAGTGGCGGCTAAAACCCTTAGCTAGCCACTTTTAATACTAACCTTTGCAAAATTACGCATTTGCCCTTGACCAACCAACTTTAACCTAATTGATCAACCAATTAAATTCACTTAGTTCCATACAAATAAACCTCAAAAGTGCAGCTATAAGAATATCAGGTTAGACAATTACCGGATGCTACATGCTGTTTGAGCTAAAGACCGAGGAAAAAATAGGAGAAATAGTGGCAGTTACAGTGCATTAATCACAAAGCCTCTTTCCTTAAATAGGTCATCCATTATAAGTTCTCAATTTACAACTATGCCCTTACTTAGTCATTCATTAACCTAATTAATATTTCCCTCAATTTTCTCCACAACATGCTTACTATTAAATAACGGAATAGAAATTGGTTTAATAGAACCGGGTGTTACATAGTTTTATGTTGTCGGGATTGTCGTTGGGTAGTTAAACCGTAGGTTATGTTTTAGGTTAAATGTTTTTTATTTTATGTCTTGCTTTGTTATTCTGCCGCTTGTCTCTGTTATGTTCAAGCACCGTGAATGTCCATGCATACACATTTTTCCTGAAAGTCATGTAAATGTTTTCTACACATGATTTGAAGTTAAGAAAGTTAAAATGTGAATGTAATGTATGGTTAAGTGTGGACGAGGACTAGCATCCTGTTCTTGTCCTTCCCTGGGACTCATGTAAAACCGTCCTCGCCAAGGACACCCTGTACCTTGTCCTTCTATGGGACCCGGCAAAATTACTAACCAAGGTCATGTCCTGTTATGTCAAGTATGTATGTGCGTCAGTTCCTCTATAAGCCCCACTTATACCTCTTTGTCCAGTGAAATGTAATGTAATGTTCATGTATTTGAAATGTGTCATGCATAGCACAGTGCATCACTGTATTCATGTTCTACTGAGCTCTAGGCTCATAGTTGAACTCCCTGTTGTAGGTACGGATCCCCCAGATGAGGACTTTGTGCCTTAAGATGATGAGTTGATGTAGTTGGCAGGATGGACTTATGGGGTGGTTGTTGTAGTCAGACAAATGTATTTCCTAAAGTTATGCCAAGTTCTGTACAGCTTTTGACATTTTAAAATGATGTACAAACTTTCTGTTATGTATTTAAAACTTCTGTTTGACATTATAGTTGTCTATTGACTGTAGTTCACTTCTGCCTGTAGTTCACTTCTGCCTGTAGTTCACTTCTGCCTGTAGTTCACTTCTGCCTGTAGTTCACTTCTGCCTGTAGTTCACTTCTGCCTGTAGTTCACTTCTGCCTGTAGTTCACTTCTGCCTGTAGTTCACTTCTGCCTGTAGTTCACTTCTGCCTGTAGTTCACTTCTGCCTGTAGTTCACTTCTGCCTGTAGTTCACTTCTGCCTGTAGTTCACTTCTGCCTGTAGTTCACTTCTGCCTGTAGTTCACTTCTGCCTGTAGTTCACTTCTGCCTGTAGTTCACTTCTGCCTGTAGTTCACTTCTGCCTGTAGTTCACTTCTGCCTGTAGTTCACTTCTGCCTGTAGTTCACTTCTGCCTGTAGTTCACTTCTGCCTGTAGTTCACTTCTGCCTGTAGTTCACTTCTGCCTGTAGTTCACTTCTGCCTGTAGTTCACTTCTGCCTGTAGTTCACTTCTGCCTGTAGTTCACTTCTGCCTGTAGTTCACTTCTGCCTGTAGTTCACTTCTGCCTGTAGTTCACTTCTGCCTGTAGTTCACTTCTGCCTGTAGTTCACTTCTGCCTGTAGTTCACTTCTGCCTGTAGTTCACTTCTGCCTGTAGTTCACTTCTGCCTGTAGTTCACTTCTGCCTGTAGTTCACTTCTGCCTGTAGTTCACTTCTGCCTGTAGTTCACTTCTGCCTGTAGTTCACTTCTGCCTGTAGTTCACTTCTGCCTGTAGTTCACTTCTGCCTGTAGTTCACTTCTGCCTGTAGTTCACTTCTGCCTGTAGTTCACTTCTGCCTGTAGTTCACTTCTGCCTGTAGTTCACTTCTGCCTGTAGTTCACTTCTGCCGGTGAACTTCTGCCTGTAGTTCACTTCTGCCTGTAGTTCACTTCTGCCTGTAGTTCACTTCTGCCTGTAGTTCACTTCTGCCTGTAGTTCACTTCTGCCTGTAGTTCACTTCTGCCTGTAGTTCACTTCTGCCTGTAGTTCACTTCTGCCTGTAGTTCACTTCTGCCTGTAGTTCACTTCTGCCTGTAGTTCACTTCTGCCTGTAGTTCACTTCTGCCTGTAGTTCACTTCTGCCTGTAGTTCACTTCTGCCTGTAGTTCACTTCTGCCTGTAGTTCACTTCTGCCTGTAGTTCACTTCTGCCTGTAGTTCACTTCTGCCTGTAGTTCACTTCTGCCTGTAGTTCACTTCTGCCTGTAGTTCACTTCTGCCTGTAGTTCACTTCTGCCTGTAGTTCACTTCTGCCTGTAGTTCACTTCTGCCTGTAGTTCACTTCTGCCTGTAGTTCACTTCTGCCTGTAGTTCACTTCTGCCTGTAGTTCACTTCTGCCTGTAGTTCACTTCTGCCTGTAGTTCACTTCTGCCTGTAGTTCACTTCTGCCTGTAGTTCACTTCTGCCTGTAGTTCACTTCTGCCTGTAGTTCACTTCTGCCTGTAGTTCACTTCTGCCTGTAGTTCACTTCTGCCTGTAGTTCACTTCTGCCTGTAGTTCACTTCTGCCTGTAGTTCACTTCTGCCTGTAGTTCACTTCTGCCTGTAGTTCACTTCTGCCTGTAGTTCACTTCTGCCTGTAGTTCACTTCTGCCTGTAGTTCACTTCTGCCTGTAGTTCACTTCTGCCTGTAGTTCACTTCTGCCTGTAGTTCACTTCTGCCTGTAGTTCACTTCTGCCTGTAGTTCACTTCTGCCTGTAGTTCACTTCTGCCTGTAGTTCACTTCTGCCTGTAGTTCACTTCTGCCTGTAGTTCACTTCTGCCTGTAGTTCACTTCTGCCTGTAGTTCACTTCTGCCTGTAGTTCACTTCTGCCTGTAGTTCACTTCTGCCTGTAGTTCACTTCTGCCTGTAGTTCACTTCTGCCTGTAGTTCACTTCTGCCTGTAGTTCACTTCTGCCTGTAGTTCACTTCTGCCTGTAGTTCACTTCTGCCTGTAGTTCACTTCTGCCTGTAGTTCACTTCTGCCTGTAGTTCACTTCTGCCTGTAGTTCACTTCTGCCTGTAGTTCACTTCTGCCTGTAGTTCACTTCTGCCTGTAGTTCACTTCTGCCTGTAGTTCACTTCTGCCTGTAGTTCACTTCTGCCTGTAGTTCACTTCTGCCTGTAGTTCACTTCTGCCTGTAGTTCACTTCTGCCTGTAGTTCACTTCTGCCTGTAGTTCACTTCTGCCTGTAGTTCACTTCTGCCTGTAGTTCACTTCTGCCTGTAGTTCACTTCTGCCTGTAGTTCACTTCTGCCTGTAGTTCACTTCTGCCTGTAGTTCACTTCTGCCTGTAGTTCACTTCTGCCTGTAGTTCACTTCTGCCTGTAGTTCACTTCTGCCTGTAGTTCACTTCTGCCTGTAGTTCACTTCTGCCTGTAGTTCACTTCTGCCTGTAGTTCACTTCTGCCTGTAGTTCACTTCTGCCTGTAGTTCACTTCTGCCTGTAGTTCACTTCTGCCTGTAGTTCACTTCTGCCTGTAGTTCACTTCTGCCTGTAGTTTACTTCTGCCTGTAATTTACATCTTCCGCCTTGCTTCTTCCGCCCGGTTTAGTCACATCTTCCGCCTTGCTTCTTTCGCCCGGTTTAATTACTTCTTCCGCCCAGTTTATTTGCTTCTTCCGCTCAGTTTAATTACTTCTTTCGCCCTATATCATCCGATCCTTTCATTCACTGTAGCCCTCCTCCACAGTACGTCTTCCAGTTTCATGTTTTTCCTATTTTTTTTATTTTTATTTATTAAGTCTTCTAGAGTATTTGTCTTTATTTCCGTCGTCCACTCCTGTTTTCAAAGGTTTAAATGTTCCTTTCTTCCTGATTTTTCTTATGTTATTTATTTCTTAAGACCAATTCTTAATGTTATCCAGTATTTACATTCCAGTAAGGGTTTACCCTCTATGTAAAGATTTAAAGTTAAAGTTTCAAAAAAAATATGTCTCGTTTCCTGTTAAATGTCTGGAGTAATGGCACCTCGGCCCCCATCGGGTCTAGGGCCGTCACAAATTGTCGTTTTCTAATTTCTTTGTTTTCATATTTCTTAAAAATCAGAAATATACAATTCAATTACTTCACAAAACTGAAATTAAATCATTCAATAAAAAATGAATTTAAACAAACTTAACAATTCAATATAAACAATCGGTTTTGAAATTCTTCGTTTTAGCATTTCAATAAAACTGGAAATAAACGATTTTCACAATTCATTATTCACTTTTCATAAAAACGATATCAAATCTTCACTTCAACATATTCAATCTCAACCAAATTTCAATCAAATCTATCATATCCAGATCCAAGACAGTAATTAAAACTATATCCACCTATTAAGAAAATAAAGTCTATTCTAACTATTATAATCGTTAGAGATATTTACCGTATGTCAATTCCATCACTTTTTTTACAAAGCTCTACCTATTGATTTTTCCACCAAAACGTTCCTCTCAATGAGCTGAAAATTTTTTCTAAAGAACAGATCGACGAATCTCACTTTTCCCCTCCTTTTTTCTCTCTTTTTTTCATGTTTTCTCTCCCCTCCCTCCCTCCCTCCCTCTGCACGTAAAATCACAAAAAGCACAAAAAGGCAGCCACCTTCCTTTTGAAATAGTGCATCATGGTTAATTTACCTTTAAACCAAATTTTAGATAAGAAAAAGACTATTTTACCCTTTAAACTTTTTGATTATTTATAACTAAAATACATTGATTAATTTATCATTAACCATCATTATTTTTTATTCAATCACAATTAAATTAATCTTAATCAAATTTTATCTTTTTAACATATTCTTTCTTTAATACACTTTTTTTCCAACCTTTTTTCCAATTTAATCATCACATAACATTTATATATGTACATTTATATATGTACATTCACAATTACACATTGTTCACATATATAAATATTCACTCTTACATCATTGACAAAAAAAAAATAATTAAAAATTTAAACTGATACAATAATAAAGGTTCGAACCATTACAGTTTTCACCTCTACTTTCCGCGTAGCTATCTAATGAGGTATGTAGAATCAATTCTCCTGCTTATAATTTCATTGTTATATTTTTTTTTTTTTTTTTGTTAAACAAAACAATAGATCAATCACGAAGTAGTCAGTTTAGGAGCAGACATTTCCAAAAAATCATTTATGATAACTGATATTAAACCTAGTGAAATATCTTTTTCGAAAAAGGAAAAATTTCTTTTAGTGATGGTGAAGTTTGCTAACCGGTCCACTGAACTATTTCCTTTCTTAAAAATGTGAATTAGAAACATTTGACGATCTTCATTAATAAGTTATTTTTTTAATGTCTGTAAGCAATCTTGTGAGATGTTATTTATTGCCATTAAAGTTTTTTACTATTTTTAGATACAAGTAGATGAATTCATCTCCACTTCTACTTTTGAGCAAGAGCTCAGGCCAATTTTCAAAGCCTATGTTTTTGTTTCTTCCAAATGAGGCAAAAATGCCCTCCCACACAAGTGCCTCTCCTCTATACTTGTAATTTTCAAATTTGTCTCGGTCCAATTTTCTCGATCTTTACTGAAAAACCAAGTTCACTCACTAGGAATGATCATTTTTCTGAACTCTTTAATTCTTATGCAATTACGAGCACATGAATCTCGGATTCTTCGACGATAGGACATTGAGAGGAAAATGTTTAAACCCACAGGCAAGTGAATATAACTTCCAGGACTTGTCGTCTAGAGTAAGGATTTTTAATTAAGGAATTTTCTAACTAATATTCCTTTTTTACATGTTCATTTACGAGAATGATTTAAATTTGATTTTAGGATATAATTTATCATATCTAACCCTCAGTCGAAGGGTTTATATTATAAGTTGAAACTAGAAATTTTATTTTGTTCATGGAAACAAATTTCCCATTCAGCATCTGTATGATTAATGGAATGCAAAGGTAAATCATACTTATATTAATTTATTACAAACTCTTAAGATCCATGTCAAAATATGAATGAAGTCAGAGATAATATAAACAGCATAATCCCCAGAAAACTGGAGTTAAAATGTGAAAATAGGCAAACAAAGCCACATCAATCAACTCATGAGTTTTCTGCCATCACTCTTTTAATTACCTCCTTGGGAGCTGCAGTCAACATTGAACAAAGACATGATAAGAACCAATGCTTAAAACTATCACACTGGTTGAATTTTGAGTTTTTCTTTGAAGTAAAATTAATAATTCTAAGAAAAAATGTTCAGGAAGCAGTATTTTGTCCTAATTTTTTTTTTAACTTTTTCATTTTTCCAGTACCAAGTTTTTGAAATTGTTATCTAAAACATCTCTACAAACTTTATAAACTTGTTGCAGATAAGCCATCAGCGTTTCTTACCAGGTAAGCCCGTGAATCTCTCAAATTGTTCGTAGGATTGTTCAATTAACATCTCTAACCCCCCAAGGGTCGTGGCTCCGCATTCCGCAGCTTCTCTCAAGAGTCTCGTGACTGCCGGAGTGTAAACAGCATCGAAAACCAGTGAATAATGCCTTAGAGCGTCCTGATAAAATGGGAAGCAGTTTTCAACTGTTGTAAAAGAGAAAAAATATCATGGCAATAATGAAATACAAAATGGTAGAGTATTTTAGTTAGACGTTTATGTCCATGTTGTAAAGGTAAAAGAATGCTCGATGTGTTTGCTGTCCAAAAGAAACTACACGTTTAAAGTGGTAAATAGTGCACATCAAAAAGAGAAAAATATACAACATGGTTGAGCTACAACAATTTTAATGCCTCAACAAACTATATAAAAAAAACAGGTTGAACTAATTAACTAGTTAGCAAGATCATACTATTTTTCTAATTTTGTTTGAATGCCACTATCATCTGAAGTCATCTTTAAGGAGAAACTGAGGATCATGTAGAGGAATAGAATCATCCTCATTTTTTCCCTTCCATGGCTTCAGCATAATCTAAGCTCATTGATGATAAATCTCGAGATTATATAGTGTGTTGTGGAATGTGATTAGCTTTTTGATAATATTTCCAAATTACTTTAAGTTCACTCTTTGTAGCACTCGCCAACTTAAAACATAGCTAATTCTTGATTGATTGGGATTTCCTTGTGTAGAAAACCCTGTATTATACAATCATCTTTGTCAAATACTATCTATTTCTTAGAAAAAAAATGATACTGTCTTCCCTAAACCCTACACTTGAGACCAAGGGTGACTTGTGTATTTCTTATCTTATCACACTGCAAAAATAATAATAACAAATTGAAAATTCCTCCGACCCAAAAGCAAAAGCAAAAGCAAGAAATACATTTCAGAAAATTTGCAATACCAACTTCAGTATTGTTCATTTCGCATTTATTTAGTTATACAAATGGAAATGTTAAGTATACAACTTATTCAAACTATATTCTGATAAGATATAATATCTTCCCTTTAATTTTTTTTTTTTTCAAGTATTAAAAAATTTGAAAAATAATTACGAAAAAGGGGAGCCAAGAAACAAAATAAAAAATTTCAACTGCCTTCCTTTATCCATATTCAAAATAGACCCTAAATCTATACCTCACTAACTTTGTGTTACATTGATTTTATAGACAGTATTTTTATTTTACTTTTATATTGGCTTTTGAAATTAAAGGAATGATATTTTGAACAAATAGGAGGATAGATATTGTTTGGCAGTGATAGATGTCTTCATTTCAACCAAAAAGGACTAAAGGCCAAAACTGGTTCATGACACATTTAATAGATATAAACCACGTTACACAGCATTTCATGTTGTCGTTAATATGAATATTAAATTGCTTTTATGTTGAGGAATCTGATCTCTACCTTACCAGCCCATTATTACGCGAACAAAATATCAGAGTCAAGACAAACCTTAGAAATGGGCGTTTCATCAATTTTTGGATGCATTCCAATAGATGTTGTGTTTGCAAGAATCATGCCATCCTCTGGATTGAAACTATCTAATTCAGTAAGCGATAGAGCCTGTCCTCCAACTATTACTGCAAGTTCTTTGGCTCGATCTTCATATAACATAAGGAATATAATTAATTGACATTCAGAAATTATTCATGCTAAAAGAAAGAAGAGAATGTGGTGACAACAAGTGCAAAATAATGCTTGAGTTTCATCCCATGGGATCATGGATTTTAAGTTCAAAACATGGAATTTCACTCCTATTTGTAGGCTCCCATGGATAAATATACGAAATTTCATTTAGATTCTGAAAAAAAAAATAAATCAATAAACGACCTTTATATAATAAGAAAACTATGGACCTATTGAACATCCTAGAAGAAGAAAAATGCCTAATTTAATGATATGACCCTCGTATTTTCGAGTGTGATGTGAAAAACACTGAATGAATAACGCTCACATACATAGATAACTTCCCAGACGTATAACAATCAGCCCAATCATATGCTTTCTAACTTATAATGAGTGTATATGTCTCATCATATAAAACAACTTGAAAAAGTAATGAGGATTCTACTAAGGCACAATCAGACATTGGGAACTCAAATTGATCATAGAAGAAGCATTAAAGACCATGAGAATAGAGGAGCACTCAACATCTCATAAAAGGGATATGGTGAACCTAAACACAATAGAAAATTCATTGCTAAATGATAAGATTGAAATCGACGAAAGATCTACTAGTAAATCTGCAAAACAATGGGAAATTTTCCCTGTCATTGAATGCAAAACAAAATTTGATGAACTACTTTTTCACTTCTTTCTCTTCCAACAATTTGTCACTTCCCATGCATTTAGTCCTTTTTCAGAATCTATTTGATGACAACATAGAAAGACAACTATAAAGCTGGAACCCAAAGCTAACCATATGTTCGATTGGCAATCACTACTCTCGCTCCCACCTTTTTGGCTCCATAAGCGAGTGCCTTACCAGCTCCCCCAGCACCAATTATGACAAATAGCTTACCAGCTATAGGTGAACCAGTTGTGAAAATATTTTTATGAGAACCTAAAAAAGCAAATGCGCACGTATTAACAATCACAGTAAATATATTGTAAATATATTGAATCATTATCACAAATGTTTTGACAAAATTGGCAGAGTATCGAATAATAGGAGAAAGTACTAGATTCACATAAAGAACCAGTTTTTGTGAATTTGGATACCCTTAAATAAGAAGTTTGCATAAATATGTTTGTCGATTAATTACGAATACCTTTGATGACTCTGAGGAGTTATGATTGATATAATTCAACTGGATTTGAAAAATCCTGTTTACAAATATTTACTTTCCTTCCATTTTAACATTTGCTTTCTTATGTCAAACATCTAATAATAAAATACACAAGAAACTAGAAAGATATTATAAATAAAAAATAAAACTAGAAAGAAAATAATCAGCAACTTAGTCCAATCTCTATGCACCTCTGAGTCCATTCTCAATAACAGAGATTGCACCAACATAATCAGTATTGTAACCACATAATTTGCCATCGGATTTTCTCCTTATAATGCAATTAACAGCACCAATAGACTGCAATCGTTCAACAGAAATCAAATCAATTATATACATAGTTTTACAAAAATGTTGGACAACAAAAACCATAAAAGACAAAGTCATGAAAGAATCATAAGGCAGCCATCACAAAAAGGCTAATCAATCACCTTCCCTACTGGATCAACTTCATCAGAGCACTTCAATGCAGCTTCCTTGTGAGGAATGGTACAACTGTAATTAATAAGGGTCCTTTTATAATAGAGTTATATAAATTTGAAACTGACAGAAAAATTCAAACATACTAGCAGAGATGAAGCAGTTCAACCAAACTTAACAATAAAATAGTTTTTTCAAAGCTAACCAAAAGAAAGAAATTGTATTTACAAGAGCTATCACTATTCTGAAGTTAAGTCATGAGATATTGCATTTGACGCTCATAAAAAGCAACAAGGAGAATGATAGACACTGATAAATAATTAGTTAGAATTTAATTAAGAATATTCAAGAAGATTGATTAATTGATAGACCCTATAGAGATATTTTTCAATTTAATACAAACTCGTAGAATTTAATAAGAACAAACAATAACAATAAGATTGAAACAAAATTACAAAGATAGATAGACAAAATTCTTTTTTATGATATCCTTAAGCAACCTCCTCTCATTTTTTAAATAAATATATTTTTGAGAATCTTAAAAGACATCCATTTAAAATGGCACCCTTTCATCTCATTACAGTTATTTCCAACAATATCTCTATGGGGCATATCTATTAATCAATATCCAGAATATTTCTAATTAAATCATAATTATTTATTTATATGGAATTCATTCGGGAACAAAAAATCTCATCACAAAGATTAAACGAGAAGTTTTAACCTGAATCCAGCAAAATCAACTGATGAGTAAGTTTGAAAAAATCTTGCCACGTCATCCACCAAAAACCGTACATAAACACCATTGAAACCAACTGATTTGAATGCCGTATTGTACATCAAAGGTGATTTGCTATGGCCCACAGGCTTCCCAATGATGCCAAATACTTCTGTATCAGGACCAATGTCTCTAAAATTGTATAGATTTAAGAGATCTTTAATTGTCGGTTGTCCAGGAGCTGAAACGACTCCATGCTCAAGTGTAGCAAAAGTGAGATAACCGCCAAATTTTGCACATAGAATCCTCGATATCAATCCCTTCTCGCCCATCACAAGCCCAATTATTGGGACCTGAAAATTATAGCAAACAGTACCCCATAATATGGTTATGGAACAAAAACTTTAAAGTTTTCATAGATCCAATTATTATGAATTTTAATTGATATTGCATAACATGCAGATCCACATTATCTCTGATTTTGCCGAACTTTCTAATTACTATTCACAATTTTTCAGTGAAGTTCTCTAAAAAATACATTGATTAATGTTTTACTATGGACACATTGACCATGAGAAACTCGATTTTGACAAAAAAGCCTCTACGCCTTGCACTTCAATATTTCTTCAAAAAACTTTTCACACTTCATGGATGGTATATCCATTCTGAGTAAAGCGAATAGAGAAGCTTTCAATAAAATTCTAGCATCACTCTTGTGGCCATTATTTTACAATGTCATCACTCATCAGTCAGCGAAAAAGGAGTATTTAATAGAATCTTTAAAATTTAGTAAAAGAAAAAGTCTATTTAGCCATTACAACTTGTTACAAAGAGTCTATACCATGTTCCAGTAACTAAGCTTTAAAGATAAATTTTCAAAAATGACAAGTCAAGACTCATTTTAGGAACAGTTAAAATGGAAGTATTGAGTTCTGTGCTGCTTACTTGTGAATGCACAGTGATTTGGAAAATAGGCGCAACATCAGTAATGTCCATAGCAGTTGTTGCAATCTTTACAATGTCAGCCCCACTTTCTTGTATTCTTGCCACAAGGTTGCCCAGTTCATCTAACGATGGTGTACTGTGATAGTTGTGTGAAGAGACAATGACTTTGAAACTTTCAGGTTTTGTTTTACATATCGAATTGATGAAGTCGCGAGCAACCTTAACAAAGAGATGATGCAATGGTGAAGGTAATTCAGTCTTTAAAATCCTGATGAAAGAACTTGCAAGTCAGCTTAGTTCATTTCAATGGGTATTCATCCATCGAAGAGCTCAAAGGAAAATCCTCCATTTCCATTAACTCATCTCATCGTTGACTTTTCGTTAAGTTACCCATTAAATTGTTAATAGACTGCATCCTCTTGGGAAAATATCATTATTTGTTAAGTCATACCAAATTAGCAGAACCAATTTACTGACTGCATTATCTCATACAAAAAAAATCACATAAAAATAAATATAATTCAATTGCTCCAATAAATATTACTTCAAACTTTACATGACAAGCAAGCTAATATTAGATGGACTATTACATTAACAAGTTACCTGAAGCTCAACATCAACATAATCAGCTCCCAACTCCATTGCTAACCGAAGCACATCCAGCCGCTTGTTTTCATCACCGTCATATTGGCCCCCTTCCCATTTTGGTCTAATACAAATATTTTTACCACTGAAATATAATTTGCTATCTATTCCATAACAATAAATGTCGAAATCATAGCCAAAAAAGATTGCTCGGAATAAAAACTCATATCACAAAGTGGTACTGTAAAATTGATTGTCAAGCTATTTCCCTTCCAGCGTTCTCTATGCAGAGGAACTTTTGTGCTATATCAAAGTTATTTCCCATGCAAAATGTATGTTTATAAGATTATAAAAGCCTTGAAAGTTTCTAAATTCTTACACTGATTTTACAAACAACTTGAAGGGTTCTTACTACTAATCCGTTTTATAACAGGGAAATGAAAGTGATTTTCCTGTTAAATTATTAAAACGAGAAATCATTCTCAGATACTAAGGCACTTTAGATTCCTAAGAAAATCTAAAAATTGAAAAAGACAAAAATGTTGCGCTAAATAAAAAACTAGATGGAATCAATATTTTTATTTGCTTCTTTTATTATTTACTGATCATTCAGTACTCTAAGGTGAATCCGATGTCCACTCTAGTGGGTATTGCAGACCCTATAAAACAATTTTGGATTAAAATAAAAATTCTGTGAGACTAACCTGTAAGTGAATAACGTAGGTAAAGGGCACTCTTGAATTAGAATCTTAAGATCTTCAGCGGCATTGAAAGTCTCTAATGAATCCAATCTTATCTCCACGAGGTCAGCCCCAAGTGTCTTTGCCTTACGCATATCATCAATCATTTTGTCAATTGAGTCCGCCATTATTGGAACACAAATTAAGGTCGCATTTTTTCTAATTCCTTCACTTCTCACTTCCAATCCAGCAGACGATGATGCCAGCTGAAATTTGATTCAAATGTTCAAGAAAGGCAGATGAAGTGAAAGATACTTAAATATCGATTTAGTAGCCAAGAGAAAGAAAAGGAAATAAATATTTCATAATTCATACCGAGCGGATTTTTCTAACGTTGATAAACTCTACTTCTCCCCTACTTTTCATAGTGAGGAAACAGAAAACAAAAAATAGAGAAGAACTAACAGTTTCACAAGTTTCATGACAGCCGATATATCTCCCCGAACAATTAATTATATATACCAATTTGGCGGTTCATAAAGCTGGATAAAGGAAAAGAAAAGGAGAGGAAAAACGAAACGGATAAAAGATGAAATGGAGTCCACGGAAGACATAGGAAACTTGCACTGTTCGTGCAATTCAATTCATCCCCGCCCAAGTTTCTCATAACCAAACTGAAAAGGAGAGAAAACGAACGAGCAAAGGCGAAAAGCAGAGGAAGTATTAGCAAAGAAGTTACCACAACATTGCCAGGCTTCATTCTGGAACTTCGCTCCGATTGTAGATGGACTCGCCCAATGCTGCAACTTGAGAGAGATGGAAAGATAGAGCAGGAGGTAGGTGAGCGCAGCCTGCAGAATTGGTAGTTAGGAATTCGGAATTGGAAAAAGGAGAAGCTGCCAATCTTTGACATTTGCTTTAAGATTTAGCAAACAATAGTAATATTTAATAGGGTAAATGGAATTTATCACCTAACATTTTGGTTGATTTACAATTTTGGATCTTACATTAATTTTTCTAAAAAGTAGAAACTCAATGCATTATTAGTTATCATTTTCCATCTTCCTGTTGCTGTGCTGTTAAATTCAACATGTAATTGTCACATATCTCTTTTATTTATAATTTTCAATAGCGTTTGTTTTTGTACCCGTAACATCTTAACGTATCGACTATGGACGATTTGCACCCCATTATTCATTTTTTTCCGTTCAAACACTAGTGTGCAAAACATGAGTTGTTTTTTATTCCCGACCCCAACATATCCCCTCTCTCTCTCTCTTCCCAATAGTGTTGGCCTGAACTAGTTTTTCTAGAGAAGTTCATTTCCATTCTCCTTCGCTTTCTTGGCCTCCAAGACTTCCTCAAGCTTGACATTTCCTTCTCACAACCCTATCGTATTGCCCCGACTTTGATTCCATATCTTCCATTTTGATTCGTGAGTTTTCCCCATTGCAAAGTTATTAGACCTTTTCCCTCGTCGTAAAGTTGTGTCATTTTGACTTTACAAGTTCCATGTTGATGATGAGATTCGGCACCTCACTAATTGTTGTCACATATTTCATAAAAGCTTGTCACGAGCGATGGATTTGTTGTAGATGTGCCTGCTCTGTCGAACACCATTAATTTTGTCGGATTTTCTCTATGACCTCGATGAATGGTCATCTAAACTCACCATATCGCCCGACAATTTTTCACAGATACCTATGATTTGAGGCTCATCAACGTCTTTCAACCTTTTTTTTTCCTAGACATACATGTTTGGCGCTTTATTACCGATGACATAATGTCATTCATATTAGTTTCAGACCACTCGTTTTGGCAATTAACAAACTGAATAAAATGTGAATACATGTATGTGTCTTGTTATAGTATTCATGTACATAATCTTCAACTGATCTCTTCATCAAATGCATACACAGAATTACATACACACACAAAATCTCAGTAATCTCCAACTTGTAACAATTGCACACACGTTTATTCAAATCGACAACATATTGTTTGTTATCGTTACCCACTTCAAACCAAGCAACTCTTACCAATGTTGGACTCCAGTTCCAAGTTGCAATTAATCTAGCTTCTTCTTGATTAATGACATAACAATTCTGTTAACTCGATCATCTTCTCTCGATTCTTTGCTAATCATTTCAAACATAGTAGGTTTGTCTCTAGTTGGTATGATGCAAGTATTGAAACACCCACTCGAATTATTTAAACTTATGTCGTACTTTGGGATCAAACTGAAAACATGTGTCGTCCAAAATCTCGGATTAATCTTTCTTAAATATTTGTATCCTGCATCCCAAACCAAAGATAATTTTTTTCAATTCTCTCTCAAAGAACACTGCATTTGTGGCTTTAGATGTATTTCACGTTGCATCTTTATACAACTTACCTGAAACTGTTTTATGAAATTGACATATTAATATCTGAGACAAAAACAATGTTTCAATTGACTGTACAAGTATTTCCAAAGTGGACACCAACCCCTAAACAAAAAGACAATCCATAATAAATTAAATCTCTAACAATATGTATGGTATAATGAAAACGTACAAATAAAACATAATGCATTATATCTTTTGTTGATCTGAACTGATAGCCCATCCATAGTCGCACACTATTTGTATATCTATCAGCAATAACTCTGAAAACTACGACCATGAGTCTCTATGTTAGCCTTCCACCAATGCTTAAACTTCATCATTGACATCAATGTTGACAACTATAAGCAACTGCCTAAATACTGATACTTCAAATGATAGTCATCCAAACACATGATAGCTCTATCACCATCAAACAAACATCTCTTGCATGCACTAAAATACAAGTACATTTTTTTAAAAATTCGAATATGGTGTAGAATAACTCATATCTACGCTAACAACCAAGGTGTTGCTAGAATCAGATCTTCGAAACTCTTCTGCGTATAACCATAATTGTTTGTATTGTTCGTCAGCATTCCCTTCATTAAGATTTCGAGCTTCATTTCTTATTTCTTAATATTCTGACAAGATTGAGTGTAATATTGATATTAAAATAATTCTTAATTGTTTTAATACTGAAAAGAAGCTCCCATGAAGATTGACTTTTGAATCTCTCTTAATATTATTGTCATGCAATTAGCAAAAACATGTGGATTTTCCATCTTTTTTGAATAGGTGTGAGCATCATTAAAACTTTTTATTTAAAAGGTATGCTCCATTTGCATATTGGAAGCATAGATTCTCCAATTACATCTCTCTTGATACACAACCATCAACCACTGAGACATTTTTCACAAATTTTACCTTGTATCCATTCTTAAAAGCATAATCTACTACTTTTTATCTAATTGCTTTCAATGCACGATATTTGTTTTTTCTGAAAACAAGATCTAGGGAGGCCTACTCTTCAAATCATCATCGCCAGAATCGCATAATAAACGAAACTTCTCGTCTAGAGTTACACATGTCCAATGCATTTCTATTTCAGGATTAATTGCTTCATTATCACCAATTTCTCCACCTTCATTGACACTAGCCTCCCTCGATTCAATCAAGTGAACCAGCCTCTTGAACCTCATCAAATTCTTCATTGTCAGCCCTTTTTTCAACTACTTCTAGTGTCTCCATGTTCAAGCAGAACATAAATTATTACAATTCTTTGGCTAGCTAGCGTGTTTACCATCTCAATCACATCAACGTCAGACTCCAAACTCCATGAACCTTAAGTACCTTAGAAGACGATGTGCATAAAACAATTGGCTCCATTCAGATACTCCCAACTCTCCCAACAAATCATCTTATATCGATTATCAACATGCAATCTACATCACAGTCATCAATCACTTCCTTATGTCCACCCACATAACTTGCCGTCTTATCGTGCATAAATTTTCTCCATAATGGTATTCTATAGAGAAGTTGTAATTGTTCATACCTGCCAAATTTATAAGAAAAGAGGTCAAGTGAAAGCATAGTTTTATAACATAAAATGAAATCTAAGTATCTTGTTTGGAGTTTGATGCACAGGTTGCCATTGTCACGACAAACAACTAAAAGTCTTTCACGAAA
The DNA here is from genome assembly GCA_022432975.1 of Begonia masoniana. Taxonomy (NCBI): domain Eukaryota; kingdom Viridiplantae; phylum Streptophyta; class Magnoliopsida; order Cucurbitales; family Begoniaceae; genus Begonia; species Begonia masoniana. Next base: position 42,575,416 of record CM039502.1, read on the forward strand.
ATCAGCAAATCTATTCATGTATATAATCACAGCAAGTTGTATCAGAAATAGCAGTATCAGACAAGCTAAAATAGCCACAACTCCAGCCCCAAAGTGATACACAATGGTAACTCACACTTACACTAACTCTGCATGCCATTTCCTTTTATTTACATTCAAATTCTACGTTCACTTTTCCACACAAGAACCTGCATTAAACACAAACAGCGGCGACATAACCACAAAAAAAACAGACAAATGCAATCGAAGAATCAGAATGCGGAAAAGAGAAGAAAGCAGCATTCTTGCCTATCAACTAGATCTAACTTTATAAACTAGATCCATAAAGCAAAACAACACTATTACAAACAACCATTGAAATGAAGTATAATAATTGTCATGAAATCTATCTCTATCCCTACAAAACTCGTAAAATTTGGAAAAAATGATCATTGGTAGCACAACCATCCATGGCAGGTGAAAGGGGCAACAATGAGATCTGCAAAATAAATACCTACCAAGTGAAATTGGCAACATGAAAATTCACCAAAGGTGGAAGGATGACTAATGATGAGAAGGGGAAAATGATTACATAATCATCGTACAGAACCTCCAAATGAATTGAACGGGCTGTAAAAGAAAACAACTTTAACTATGATTCTGATTTTTCCCAAAATACGATTAAACCATACAAAGTAGTCCGTTGTCAAATTTTTAGAAGCTGTGGATGAAACTTTTAGGAATTTAATAGTTAAGGGGTAGATTAGGAAATATTGTTATGGTTGTTATCAGTTTGTTATTTTGGTGGGTATAAATGTGGGGGGAGAGGAGTGTTACGGGGAAGAAGAGATTGGAAAATAGTGGGAGAGTGCAGAGGCTCTACAATTTCTCTGCAAGGGAGAGAGTGAAGGCTCTATAATTCCTCCACATTTGTGATGGTGGTGTGTGGTCTGATTAAGTTCTGGAAGTGCAATATATTCATACTTTGTTTGTTAAACACAGGATCCTTATCAGAAACTCAAGTAAATAACAAAAATGTTCTACCGACAAGGCTATCACAAGAAAATATGCAAATAAAATGTACCTGAGATGAGCAACTTTGACAAGTTAAAATACAACCAAGATTCCCTTCTAAGGGTCCAATGCTATCACACTGCCATGTTTCTGGAGTTGCTGCCTCAGTAAGATCACAGAATCCTGCATGGAGTCCTTCAAAAAAATCAGCGATAATGAATACTGGTTTGAATATGAATCAAAGCTTTGCAGTATCTCATCTTCTTTTGTCTTTTTTCTATCATTCTATGTCTACTCTCTGGGATACCAAAACAATTCGCATGCTAATCAATTATGGGTTAACAATTACAGAAACTCAGAGAAACTATTTGGGAGGTCCCACCTTATGACTGTGGTGCAGGAGTAGTAACAATATCTGGTCCATTAGAGCCAGGATTAGGTTATGAAAGCACCACCATGAACCACCTAAATTACCTCTGTTATAGTGGCCAAGATTTAAGGACGATAAAGATCGTCACCAAGCTTAGAAGATTTAACAGTTGGTTTGTTAGATTGAAACTTGGAATATATTGATGGACTTAAACGTAACTCTTCTTTGATCAAGTAAAAACAAATTTACAGAATATGATAAAATGAAAGCGCAGAAAATTTTCTTTGCAATGTCATGCTATCTTATACAGTTAAATGACTAATAGGGGATGACAGCACTAATAGGGGATGACAGAAGCGGCCACAATGATTGGTCATCACTTAACCTCCAGAGAGAGTCTTCCATGTCAAAATAAGAGAACTCCGCAGATGGGTTCCAGTCCATCGCTTGATCGGAAATTGCAGAAGCAGATGTACCCTGTCCGAGATCTTGGGTGTTGACAGAGACGGTGGATTTAGAAATGGTAAGGTCCTCATCAAACGCGCCAGATAAAGATGTGGGCCACTGGAAATTCGATGGCTGAGGATCAGACAACTCAGAACGATGATGAGAAATGGTGGTTTCAGATGCGCCCTGAAGATCACAGTCACCGGAGAAAAAGAAATCCAGGTCAAATGATTCGTCCAAAAATGTTTCAGAAAATCTCTCTGCATCCGTCATTCTCTCCATCTCCTCTTTGATGATCTTGATTTTATTCTCTGCTTTTGCAGCCTGAGAGTCCAAAATTTGAAGGAGGGAATCCAACTCGTCGATACCCAAATGCCGAATATCATCGCGCTCGCTTGTTTGACGGTCGACCTTCTTTTCGTTCATCCAGGTAAATCTTTGTTCTTCCGAACTACCATTCTCTGGTTTTTGCGTAAAACCAGCCCTTTTAGGGCTTTTCTTGAATTTCTGAAGAATGCGGAGGGCGTCGCTGGAGTCCGGCGGGAATATCATCGGGCGGTTGTCAACTTCGTCGGCGTAAATCACTACTGCGACATCCACATCGCAGAGCTTCGAAAGCTCAAACGCCTTCTTCATCAAGCATTGGCTTCTCCTCTGAAACGTGGCGACGCGAGCCTTCTGGCTCTGAACAAACTCCATCTTCAAGTTTCCGCTTCGACCCATCAAAACCCTAGGAGTGGGAGATCAACGATAATAACCTCAGTTTGCAGAGAAAGAAGGAAAGTGGCGGGAAATCAGAGGCGGGAAAACAGAGGGTGATGAACCGTTTTTTATACACCTGGGGATGGATTTCAGTGGAGTTGACTAAATGTTGACTGAGCCAACGTGACCTAGGAATACATTTTTATTATTATTATGTATTTAACCTAATTTTTATTCCATTTTTCAATATATTAATTATATGAGAGAATTATTACCAATTATATTATCAAATCCCATATTTACTCTTATACACATATACATATTTCACTATTACGATATAATTGACCACCACATCCCCACTAAGAATGAAAACAAAACTAGAAAACTAGTCGAAGAGAAATAAACTGTTTAAACCAATTGACTTGCGCGCCTTCCGGCTATCATCAAATAAGAGTGGAAATAAGAGTTTGAACACATTTCATGACCCATTAGAGACCGAATGAATTCTTCCTTATTTGCCAGCAGAACAAGTACTTAAAACTTTATCCCTAACTGGTATACTTAAACTATTGCAGATTCTATTGTTAATTCTATTGCATAGATTGACAGGAAAACAAAGGTAGTATATCATTGTCTAGAGATGTACCTTCGATGTTTTATTTCTTCAAAGCCGACTCAATGAGCAACTCAATGGGCGAAGTGGTTTCCTTAGGCAGAGTATTGGTATAATGCTTCATTTCACACTTCCACCAACACAACTCCCTTGCGAGTAGTACACGATCGAGACCCTCTGACGTTAATCCCTTTAAATAAGAAACTACAACAAATTGAAGATAAAGACAACGTATTGTGTGACGAACCTCATTCTATACCCTTAGAATTCCCGTAAAATTTTTTATTTTTGAGCCTAAAGCTTTAAATCAAAGTCAAGAGTGGTTGAAATCGTTGAAAAATCGTTTAAAGAAATACATACATAGGAAGAAATCAGAGTCAGGCGATCATCAGGGCAGAAAGGGCATTTCGCCCAAAATTTGTATAGCCGATCGATCGGCCATTTCGGCCGATCGATAGGCTGTGGCCTTCATTCGCCAGGCGATCGATCGCCTGATCGATCGCTCCCTGGCGATCACACTCAGCTGATCGATCACCCTCACCAAGTAATCGATCGGCACACGCTCTGGAATTTCTTTCAGAGCGTAGCCAAAACAGGCCGATCGCCCTCCCTGGCGATCGATCGGCAACCTCTCTGGATTTTTCCAGACAGTCGCCATACATTGTTGCCGATCGATCGCCCCCCCAAGCGATCGATCGGCAACCTCTCTAGAATTCGTTCCAGAGAGTTGCCTTGCCACTCCATACCTATTCATTCTTCACCCTTCTATTTTTCCTTCTCATCTGTTAACTTCTAACACAGTATAACATAACAAAACACTACTACCTCTCACATCCTCATTCCATCAATCACAATAGCACGACTTGAAACATGCCCTAAGACGTATTCATAACGAGACAAAAACCACAGAATCTAACTACATGGATAGCTCTAAAAATTGAGCATACCGCACCCAACCTAAAACATCCCCAAACAGATCTAATATAATCTTAATAAAAAGTTGAGAAATTATCGATTTGAACCATGTACTATACACGTTTTTTCAATTCGGCCCCTGTACTAAAAAAATCGGCAGACCAAACTCTATACATTAATTCTGTTATCAGTTTTGACCTTCTATCAACAATTTCATTAAACCCTCATTGAAAAAACTATCAAACGATCGTAGATTCAGTTAAAATTTTTACAACATGTTCATTACTTAATGAGAAGATAATCTGCGAATTTTTGTGATTTTTTAACACATCTACGATTTATTGTAATTTTATTTTATTATTTTTTAAAAATATTATAATAAATCATACAAGTTTTAACAAATTACACAAATTTTTCTATTATCTACTCATAATATGGTGAACATTTGGAAAAAGTTTCAAATAAATCCAATATCTTTTGGTATTTGTTTAAATTAATCTCAGTTTCTTCTTTACTTTATAAATTAATTTTTAAAAAAATAGCAAACATTATTTGATTTATTTGAAAACTTGTTCAAATGTCCAACTTATCATAGGTAGATAATAGAAAATGTTTTTTGATTTTCTAAAATTTGTATGATTTATTATAATATTTTTATAAAATACTAAAATAAAATTCCAATAAATCGTGCATGTGTTAAAAAATCACAAAAATTTTAGATTATCTTCTCATTAAGTAATGAACATGTGGTAAAAATTTCAACTGAATCCAAGATCGTTTGTTAGTTTTTTTAATAAGGGTTTAATGAAATTGTTGATAAAGGTCAAAACTGATAACAGAATCAAAGTACAGAGTTCGGTGTGTCGTTTTTTTAGTACAGGGGCTGAATTGAAAAAATGTGTATAGTACAGGGTTCAAATCGATAATTACCCTAAAAAGTTTCACAAAAATTTCATAAACGAGTTTTTCGAAACACCAAAACATACAGGTTTCCTAGCTAATTACCCATCCGCCCAATTTAGCCCCATAAACGAGTTTTTCGAAACACCAAAACATACAGGTTTCCTAGATAATTACCCATCCGCCCAATTTAGCCCCTTCTATACAGTTATCGACTATTTCTACCTATCAAAATATCAAAATAATTACGTGTCATCCCCACGGGTCAAAATACGTGTCGACTGCCCAGCACGCTCCCACGGGTATCCTTCTTTAATCTGTGCATTCATCTGGTAGAGGGACGTATTCCTCACCTGTCTCGATATCGCCTACACCATAAAGACGCCTATGAGATAAATTTCAGTAAATTCTATGTAAATGTCTATGTATGAACATGTATATGCAATTTTCATGAAGGCTGTCCATGTTATTTCATTTTTCAGTATGTGTCAGTCTTTGGTTATCGGGACCTTTCTCAGTCAGATGAATAGGACACATCAAGCGGGTAGATAGCCCACACCATCTGAAAGGAGGGAGATCCCGCTCACCGTGGAACGCCAGGTCTAAACCTCTCCCGAATAACCACCATGCATTGTTTACTATAATACTTTACTTGTCTTTTCTTTACGTTTCCATTTTTATGAAATCGATGCATAAATCTGTTTTCATGATGTTTATAAATCGTGATGCATGACAATTCAATACACGACATAAATATAAAAGGACGGATACCATCAAAACCATACAAGCATTTCCTATAAACAAGCTAAACCTAAACTACCCAACCAAAACATATAAACATCCAATGCACCAACAATCCTCAACAAACAAAACTTGACATATGATGTAGGCCAATCGGACACGGTAAGTCACGAGAACTTACCTCGGGTCCTTAGCACACCGAGCACTGTCCGTGAGTCTGGTTCACTTAAACCAATCCATAGCATACATTATAAAAATCGAGCCTGAACAATCAAAATTCGAAGATTTACGAAACTCCTAACTAAAGGAAATTTCATAAAATTCTAATAATCTTCTCTTGGGCATTTCGTCGAGCAATTTACGCTCACAAACCATAAACCTCCATTAATGGAGTTCTCCAAAGCTTCACATACCCAATTTTTAACCAAAACGCTAAATACATCCATTATTTCGCTCAACAGCGCTTAATAATCATAAATAGGGCAATATCTAACCTTTTCTAACATAACCCTGACTAATTTGACAAAATCTAACGCAACCCTAACCGTTTAACAACCCGAAAATCAGAAATAAACCTTCCAAAATTGTAGAACCTTACCTAGGGAGTGTTTTCGTAGAAGAAACGTGAAGGAAACGTTGAAGATCGTAGGAGGAACGTTGAAGTGTGAAGAACGTCGTGGAGGAGAAGCAAAATCACCGTTGGAGAGGGATTTTGGAGAAAAAAACGTTAAGTGTGGGAAGAAGAAGGGTTTTTCTAATTTTTAATGCATTCGACTTGTCAAATGACAAGTTTGCCCCTCCATTTGATTTTCCGTCTATCTCATTGTTTGACTATTGGTTCGGTTTCTCCAAAATTTTCTTATTTCGCCAATAATTCCGACTTATCCCTAGGGCTCTAATAAAACTTTTCGTTCGTCAAACGGATTTAATTTACTATTTTTACGAATTTAAACATATATAGGGTTAAAAACAGAGACTCGACCGTTACTCTTTCGATTTGGATTCCGAAATTCCCATATTTCTCCTAAAATTCGCATTAGTTATTAGGGTTCCATTAAAACTCTCAATTCACAAAACGGACTTTTTTTCAATTATTTACAAAAATGTTGTTACGCGGCAAAATTCAAAAACCCGTGAAACCGGGTGTTACATTCCATCCACATTAATTAAAATTTTGTCTTCAAAATTTGATTATACAAATAGTTCAGGATACTTAGACATCATATCCTGCTGTCTTTCCCAAATAGCCTTCTCTATGCCATGGTTCCGTCATAAAACCTTGACTAGTGAAATCTCTTTGTTTCTCAACACCTTAATAAGGATTCCAGAATTTGTACCGACTTTTCCACATAGGTTAGTGTCGGCTGTACCTCAATCTCCCGTGCTTCTATGACATATGACGGGTCACGCACGCACTTCCTGAGCATGGATACGTGAAAGACGTTGTGGATGCTCTCCATTGATGCCGGAAGCTGTAATCGATATGTCGTCTTCCCGATCCTCTTCAAAATAGGGAAGGGCCCCATATAACGAGGGCTTAGCTTGCCTCCTCTCCCGATTCACATAACACCTTTAAACGTAGAAATCTAAAATACACCTCATCACCTTCGTTAAACTCTAACTCTCTCCGTCTATTGTTGGCATAGCTTTTCTGACGGCTCTGGGCTATCTCAATGCGCTATCTAATAACGGCAATATTCTCCGCCATTTTCTGTAGAATATCGGGCCAATAATACTAGTCTCGCCAACCTCGTCCCAATACAGCGGTGAACTGCACTTCCGTCCATACAGTGCTTCATATGGAGCCATACCGATGGTAGTTTGGAAGCTGTTATTATAAGAGAACTCGATCAGTGGCAAATACCTGATCCACGATCCTTGAAATTCTAGCACACATGCTCTAAGCATATCCTCCAGAATCTGATTTGTTTGTTCTGTCTGACCATATGTCTGAGGATGAAATGTCGTGCTGAAGTGTAACTGAGTTCCCATGGCTTTGTGCAAACTCTTCCAAAATCTCGAGGTAAATCTTGGATCTCGGTCTGAAATTATTGAAACAGGCACCCCGTGAAGTCTAACGATCTCCTGTACATAAAGCTCGGCAAGCTGATCTATGGAAAACGTTGCTTTAACTGGAAGAAAGTGGGCCGACTTCGTCAAACGGTCCACTATCACCTATACCTCGTCGTGTCCCTTCGTCGTCCTCGGGAGCCCAACAATAAAATCCATTGAAATCTGCTCTCACTTCTATTCCGGGATTGGCAGGGGTTGTAAAGTTCCTGCCGGCCTTTGATGTTCCGCCTTAACCTACTGACAAACCAGAGAGGTTTCCACGTACTTGGCAACCTCTCTCTTCATGTTAGGCCACCAGAAATGCTGTTTTAGATCCCGATACATCTTGGTGCTTCCTGGATCCACCGAGTAAGCCAAAGAGTGTGCCTCGGCCAAGATTTCTTTCTTCAACTATTCATCGTTAGGTACATACGTCCTATGCCTGAACTTTAATATGTCGTCATCAGACAAGTTGAAATCGGACGAGTTCTCGGATGTCATGTTCAAACGGTGCTTCTCACACTCTAAGTTCTTCCGTTAAGCTTATCATATTTTGTCCAGTATCGTCGGCCTAAGAGAAATGTTTGCGAGCATAGTGGACAATTCAGCCACGATCTCCACATCAAACTTCTCAATCTCCGCATTACCGACATTGATGCAAGCGAAAGCTGACTCGTAGTGGGCATTTGACTTAAGGCATCTGCGACTTTATTCGCCTTTCCTGGGTGGTATTTAATTTCTAACTTGTAGTCTTTAACAAACTCCAACCACCTTCGTTGCCGCATATTCAGCTCTTTCTGTGTAAACGGATACTTTAAGCTCCTGTGGTAGGAATACACTTCGCATTGTTTTCCGTACAAGTAATGTCGCCATATCTTTAATGAAAAGACTACTGCCGCAAGCTCAAAGTCATGTGTCGGATAATTCTGCTCATACGGCTTCAATTGCCGAGAAGCATACGCAATAACTCTTCCCTCCTGCATAAGTACGCATCCAAGTCCGACCTTAGACGCATCGCAGTATATACTAAACTTTTCGCCTTCAACTGGCAATGTTAAAACTGGTGCCATAGTCAATCTCTGCTTCAGCTCCTGAAAGCTCTTATCACATGCAGTTGACCATACGAATTTCTCATTCTTTCTCGTCAAACATGAGAGAGGGACTGCTATCTTTGAAAACCCCTCTATAAACTTTCTTTAATATCCAGCCAATCCGAGAAATCCATGTACCTCCCGCACATTCTTAGGCTGCGACCAATCCCTGACAACCTCAATCTTGGTCGGGTCCACAGAAATCCCTTCCTGAGATATGATATGGTCAAGAAAGTTTATTCGGTCAAGCCAAAACTCGCACTTGGAGAACTTTAGGTAAAGCTGGTGTTGTTTCAAAATCCCCAAAACAATCCGCAGTTGTTCTTCATGTTTCTCCTTCATCTTTGAATAGGCCAAGATGTCATCAATGAACACAACAACAAACTTGTCTAAATACTCCTTGAATACATAATTCATCAGGTTCATAAAAGCTGCGGGGGCATTCGTAAGTCCAAAAGACATCACAAGGAATTCATAGTGCCCATACCTCGTTCGAAATGCCGTCTTTTGAATATCTTCCCGTCGGACTCTCAACTGATAATAACCCGAGCATAAGTCAATCCTCAAAAACACTCAGACACCCTGTAATTGGTCAAATAAATCATCTATTCGCGGCAACGGGTACTTATTTTTCACTGTCAACTTATTCAACTCTCTATAGTCGATACACATTCTGAGGGTCCCGTCCTTCTTCTTAACAAACAGAACTGGCGCACCCCAAGGAGAAAAGCTAGGTCAGATGAACCCCTTATCCAACAATTCTTCTAGCTGAGATTTCAACTCCTTCAATTCGATAGGCGCCAATCTGTACAGATTCTTAGATACAGGCTCTGAACCTGGATATACATCAACCACAAACTCTATCTCTCGATCCAGCGGTAATCCGGGAAGGTCGTGGCGAAAAATCTCCGTAAACTCCCTAACGATTGGGATGTCACTTGGCGTTACCCCTTTAAGCAATTGAGTGTCGACCATAGTGACCATATAAACTGAGCATTCACCTCTAAACTGCTCTCTGACCTTCATCGAATAGGAAGTAGGCAGCTCACTTGACCTATTCATTGCCTGATAAGCAAACTCCTCCTTATCCAGGGGCCGAAAAGTGACTAACCCGAATCGGCAGTCATTGGTGGCGAGACAACCAGTCCATCCCCAAAATAAGATCATACCGCTCTATGCCAATAACTATCAACCGGGCATAAAGGGTGTTATTCCCTACTGAGACGACATTGTCCTGGAGAATACGATCCGACTGCATATACGCTCCCGAAGGCAGCATTTCTCTATACTCATACTCTGACAACTCGGGCACTAGCTTCAATCTAGACACACAAACAGTTGAAATAAAGGAGTGCATAGCCCCCGTGTCTATCAAGCAAAATATTGCCACCCCAGTGATTAAGATGGTACCTGCAATAACGGAGGGCTGAGCCTCGTCATCAACGTTGCCAGGCTCGATGAAAGCAAAAATTCTCGGGGTCACTCTTCTTTGATCGGTAGCCCCTCTTGGGCAATTCTGAGCGTAATGGCCTACCTCCCACACCTATAACACTGGTTTGTGCCCATCTTACAAGTGCCAAAGTACTCCTTCTGGCATTTAGGACATAACGGCTTTTGAGTAGCCCCCTGTACCTGTTTCCCCTTGCCTTGGTCGCCCTTACCATCATAAGGCCTCTTAATGCCCCTTTGTTGTTGTTGTTGTGGCCCTCTTAGCTGCCATCCTTTGTTCTGTGGTCGAGGCTGTGACTCCCGAAAGAACCCTCTAGCTGGCTCCCTGGGTTTAGTACACGTTTGCTCGACAGCCTCAAACTCAAGAGTTTCGGCCACAATCTCCGTATAGGGCACATTCCGCACCCCCGATATTATGATGCTTTTCCGGATCTCCGGATTTAGTCCTTGCATAAACCGACGCACCTTATCCTCGTTATCACTGACCTGGCGTGGTGCGAACCGAGATAGGGCCTCGAATCTTCTAACATAATCGGCAACTGAACCAACCTGTCGCAATTGCATGAACTCCATCATTCTTGCCTCTCGTACCGTATGGCTAAAGTATTTGTCATAAAACACAGTTTTAAACCGTTCCCAACTCATCGTTGCAACATCCTTGGTCGCCTTGATAGTGTCCCACCAGAACCGGGCATCGGATGCCAGGTGAAGGTAGCGCACCTAACTTTCTCCCCATCCTTGATTTTAGTGTACTCAAACATATCTTCCATGGTTCGAACCCACTCCTCAGCACTAGAGGGGTCCGACGATTGTCCATTAAAAACTGGAGGCCGTAGTTTCTGAAACCTCTCCATTCCGTAGTTACTAGGAGCCGCCACCTCCTGAGTTATAATGCTCTCACGGTTAATTAGCGTGTCAAGCTGTTGAGACTGTCTTTCCATATGCTGAGTCTGTCGTTCGAGGTGTTGGGACTGTTAGGCAATGAACTCTCTCAACTGGTGTATGGTGTCATCTCTCAAGTCCCTATCATTTCCTTTACGCACTATTTTGTTAACCTATACAAGTTAAAGACAATAACTCTAAGAAATCAAAAAGAAAAAAAAGCATATAACGTATTTACAGTTGAAGAAGCATATCCGTATAGTGGCTGTGCAGGTCGAGCAGTCTACAGAACCGATTTTAAAACTCAGGAGCTCTGATACTATAACTGTGACGACCATCATTCTATACCCTTAGAATTCCCGTAAAATTTTTCATTTTTGAGCCTAAAGCTTTAAATCAAAGTCAAGAGTGGTTGAAATCGTTGAAAAATTGTTTAAAGAAATACATACATAGGAAGAAATCAGAGTCAGGCGATCATCAAGGTAGAAAGGGCATTTCGCCCAAAATTTGTATAGCCGATCAATCAGCCATTTCAGCCGATCGATCGGCTGTGGCCTTTATTCGCCAGGCGATCGATCGCCTGATCGATCGCCCCCTGGCGATCACACTCAGCCGATCGATCACCCTCACCAAGCGATCGATCGGCACACGCTCTGGAATTTCTTCCAGAGCGTAGCCAAAACAGGCCGATCGATCGCCCTCCCTGGCGATCGATCGGCAACCTCTCTGGATTTTTCCAGACAGTCGCCATACATTGTTGCCGATCGATCGCCTTCCCAGGCGATGGATCGGCAACCTCTCTGGAATTCGTTCCAGAGAGTTGCCTTGCCACTCCATACCTATTCATTCTTCACCCTTCTATTTTCCCTTCTCATCTGTCAACTTCTAACACAGTATAACATAACAAAACACTACTACCTCTCATATCCTCATTTCATCAATCACCATAGCACGACTTGAAACATGCCCTAAGATGTATTCAAAACGAGACAAAAAACACAGAATCTAACTGCATGGATAGCTCTAAAAATTGAGCATACCGCACCCAACCTAAAACATCTCCAAACAGATCCAATATAATCTTAATAAAATGTTTCACAAAAATTTCATAAACAAGTTTTCTGAAACACCAAAACATACAAGTTTCCTACCTAATTACCCATCAGCCCAATTTAGCCCCTTCTATACAGTTATCGACTATTTCTACCTATCAAAATATCAAAATACCTACGTGCCATCCCCACGGGTCAAAATACGCGTCGACTACCCAGCACGCTCCCACAGGCATCCTCCTTCAATCTGTGTGTTCGTCTGGTAGAGGGACGTATTCCTCACCTGTCTCGATATCACCTACACCATAAAGACGCATATGAGATAAATCTCAGTAAATTCTACGTAAATGTCTATGCATGAACATGTATATGCAATTTTCATGAAGGCCGTCCATGTTATTTCATTTTTCAGTACGTGTCAGTCTTTGGTTATCGGGACCTTTCTCAGTCAGATGGATAGGGTACATGACGTGCTTCGGGTTGCAATTAAAAGAAAAATTAGTAAAGTCCCAAACTTTAAATCACCTTCCTACTTATTACGTGTTTTTCTTTTGTAGGTATTGTTTATGGAGGGAATGCATAAAGGAGCACTTGAAGGAGTCACCACTTAGCCCAATGGGAATTTGTATTCCCGGGCCCTATCTTTGTAATTTTTATTTTCGAACTTATTTGGCATACATTCGCTTTATTGTATGGATTATATAATTGCATCATGCATTAGATTGTGTGGTTAGGGTTAGATGTATGTTGGTGGATTATGGGTTGAAGAAATTCAACCAATTATTCAAAGAAAAAAAGGCATTCACAAGATCAAGCCCAAAGAAAGCCATGGCCCAAAGAAGAGCCCACATTTAAAGGTATGATTTGCAAGTACAAGAGTTAGTGGCAACATGGATTGATGATGTGGCAAGATTCCCTCCATTGATCCCATTAGACATGGTATTCATCTCCTCCCTAGGATGTGTACTTGTTTGCCTTGATCTTGGCCATCCATCATTTTTCATCCAAGGGCCACCATTCATTCATCCTTATGGAATTGCAAGGACAAGAGATAGTGGCCTCATGGATTGATGATGTGGCAAGATTCCCTCCATTGATCCCTTTAGGCATGACATTCATCTCCTCCCTAGAATGTGTGCTTGTTTACCTTGATTTTGGCCATCCATACTTTTTCATCCAAGGGCCACCATTCATTCATCCTTATGGAAACCCTAATCATTCACCCTAGGATTTTCTATTTAAGCATATGATTGGTGTTTGTAAACAACTTTTTTGCCAATTTATAAAATAACTTCTTTTTGCTTCTTTAAGGTGGGTAACCTTTGAGAGTTCCTTGGTTCCTTGAACCAAGTGGAGAAGCCCTCCATTGCTAACCTAGCTTGGGTTGCTAGGATAGCTCTTAACTTTTCCCTCGACTCTCCATTGAGAGTAGAAGTTGAGAACGAAAATCCCGGCCTACGGTGGTCGATTTTCTTCGGAAAATCGTTTATCCGCGAGCTTAAACCGTAAGATCGCTCTATGGATCCGCCAAAGGTATTTCCATTATTTTCATTTTCGCAACACTTCCACACACACTCTCACCTTTAATTTTCAGTCATCAAACTCACACATTCCACCATTTATTTTATTTGCATTTTAATTCTTTCATCTTCATCTCCCTTTCTTCACCTTACACACACATTTTCACACCTTTAATCTCTTATATTTTTATTGCACTTTTATCATTTCTTCACCTTCATGTTCGGCCACACTCCATAGCACACACCTTCACCTCATTTATTCCTTGCATTTATTATCATATTTTTCCCCTATTTTGGCTATTTTTCATTCACACACACCGAGCACATTTTCTATCAATTTGTGGGTTTGAACACAACCCTTTTCTAAGGGATTTTGTGTCAGCACATCAAGCGCGTAGATAGCCCACACCATCTGAAAGGAGGGAGACCCGCTCACCACGGAACGCCAGGTCTAAACCTCTTCCTGAATAACCACCATACGTTGTTTACTATGATACTTTACTTGCCTTTTTTTATGTTTTCATTTTTATGAAATCGATGCATAAATTTGTTTTCATAATGTTTATAAACCGTGATGCATGACAATTCAATACACGACATAAATATAAAAGGACGGATACCATCAAAACCATACAAGCATTTCCTCTAAACAAGCTAAACCTAAACTGCCAAACCAAAACATATAAACATCCAATGCACCAACAATCCTCAACAAACAAAACTCGACATATGGTGTAGGCCAATCGGCCACAATAAGTCACGAGAACTTACCTCAGGTCCTTATGTAACACCCAGTTCCATCGAACTGATTTTACCTTGTCAACTAATAGTGTACATTTTGTGGATGAAATTGGGAGAATTATTGATTAGGTTAATGAGTGACTATATAAGGGCAAAATGGTAAATAGAGATCTATAGTGGATAACATATTTAAGGGAGGGTTTAATGAGGTTTAGCCGCCACTGTTTCTCATTTCCTTTTCGGCTCTCAGCTCAGCAGAGTGCTCTAGGAGATTTTCCCTCCGATTTCTCCAGCGATTTCTCCAGCCTAGGTGAGTTTCCTTCGTTTACCTTATGTTTTAGTGGCGAGATAACAGAGGGTGTACAATGTGTGTGTGCTGGCAATGCCGTGAATGAGATTAGATTCAGGTTTTGGTGAAAAATCGGGAATCCACGATTATCAGAGTTCCAAACTAGTTCTTTAGATTTCTAGTTGATTTAGGATTAAGCTTAGTGAAGATTTGATTAATGTTCTTTTTACGGCTTTAGGTGAGCAAACTTCTGAGGTAGCTTACAACCTAGCATTTCCAGGAAGCCAGGTAAGTAGAGTATGCGTGTGTCTTCGGGTCTACATCACAAAACGGTAGGGTTATGCTTGTTTGAATGTTTTCTGTATGTCATGTGTCATGTTTTTGGAAAGAACACGAAAATGAATTTACATGTAATGACATGGTAAGACATGAGCAGATATTAATAGACCAACTGTTAAGGGAACTAATCCGCCCCCTTAATCGATGAAGAGGATGTATGACTTTGGGAAATTGATCCGCTTCCCAATGGAATATAGGATCAGAACAAATGTTAAGGGAACTAATCCGCCCCCTTAATCGATGAAGAAGATTTATGACTTTGGGAAATTGATCCGCTTCCCAATGGAATATAGGATCAGATCAACTGTTAAGTTAACTAATCCGTCCCTTAATCGATGAAGAGGATATATGACTTTGGGAAATTGATCTCACTCCCAATGGAATCGAGGGATCAGATTATGTACGAATGAAATCACAACTGAGTTGAGAAAGTAGAAATTGCATGAACAGGATTTATGTTTCAGCATTTCATTTCATTAATGCTCTACTTATTTAGCATTAGGCTAATAGATGAGTTTTGTGATGTAGGTACTGAGTTCCCAACAGGTAACTTCTCTGAGTTTACATAAGAATAAGCGATGTTGATGGAGCACATCTATGCCACGGTTTGGTCCACTGATGAGGCGGTTTAACAAATGTCAGTATGTGAAGTCTCAGTGGTTAAGTGTTTTGTTGAAGTGTGCTGAGGATTTTAATAACAGTAGTAGTTTTGATGTTTTTAACACCTCTGTGGTTTTCTTGTTCTGATTATGAAAACATGATTTGGTTTTAGATGTAGTTGCTTTGCTGAATTTTTAGAAAGTTGTGAACTAATGTCCAGTTTACTTTTGCTGAGAATTTTAAAGACAATGATAGTCTTAGCATTTTGGTTACGTTTCTTTTTTTGGGGATTTTTCTGGAAAGAATACTTGATGATTATAATTAGGTCTTTTACTGAATTTTGGATGCTGCGTGTTTTTGTTCACCGGTGGATGTAGTCTATCGGTGGATGTAATCTATCGGTGGATGCTGAGTGTTACTGTTCACCAGTGGATGTAGTCTATTGGTGGATGTAGTCTATCGGTAGATGTTGAGTATTACTGTTCACCGGTGGATGTAGTCTATTGGTGGATGTTGAGCGGTAGATGTCTTTTGTTTCATGAGTGGTGGATGTGGGTAGTCGACGTGTCGTTCGACTGTCACTGTTTAGCGGTAGATGTCTTTTGTTTCTTAAGCGGTGGATGTGGGTAGTCGACATGTCGTTCAACTGACACTGTTCAGCGGTAGAGGTGTTCTATTTTCTTTTGTTTTCTTTCAACCGATTGACTTTAATATTTTAATTAATTAATAAATGTTGTTTTACACAAATGAATTTCTGCTGCAAGTTTTAACGTTTTAAGGGTCAAACTTTGACCGTTGAGTGAAATTTTGAAATTTTCTCAGAATGTCATAGTGTGGTTTAGCATTGTGAGTAGCGAACTGGGTTCAGAAAACTCGGGACGTGATAGTTTGGTATCAGAGAAATTTTGTTAAACCGTTCAAAAGATTACTCATCAGTACCGATCGTCACATGGGAGCACTCCAACAACTGTAAGTGTTTATATTAACCTTAGTTATTAGATATTTATGAGAGTAATTAACCTTGTCCAGGGATATAGCAAAATGGTTAGATGACTAGGAAGACCAAGAGTATCGAGTATAAGGCCAGAATTGAGTAATGGGGAGGGTCTGAGTGTGATCAGACAGTTAACAGAATTAGTGCGCCTACAGTCTGAGCAGATAAGTACACTGTTGAACAGAGAAGTACAAGGGATGAAAAGGATCAGTGAGGGCCAGAATAACCATGGAAGGGGAAAGAAGATGCGGAATACCAGGAAGTTTCCTCAGTGCCCAGTATGTTTGAAGAATCACCTGGGCGAGTGCAGAATTAGTTCGGGAAAGTGTTTCAACTGTGATGAAGTTGGACACAAGTTCAAAGGCTGCCCGAAGCCCAGAGTCGTTCGGTGCTTTAACTGCAATGATGTGGGCCATGTTAACAGGGATTGCCCAGCTCTAAAGAAGGGTGCTGCTAAAGTGAAACCGAGGGTATCCACTATGATTGAGTCGAGTGTCGATGACCAGCCAGCCGAGGCGTCAGGTACGGTGCTGATTAATTCAGTGTCTGCTTAAAGTTGATTAAAGGGAAGTCAACAATTGGAATGGCTGTTTAGTGTTATGATGTATGACTTAGAATGATTTAAGTTAGAGACCTAGGGGTCTGTCAATACTCGATGAGTGGTTGTAAGGTGAGTTAAGGAAAGAGAAATGTTAAAATATGTCTTAGGACATAGTAGAAGAATTTAAAGAGGATGAAGTAGTTATCTTATAACCTACTTCCAATGAAGCTACAATTAAGTCCTATTTAGACATAATAGCTAGTATTTAAGATCCAAATCTGCTGAGTGGTTCATTGTTCATGAGGTTGAATTCTATAAAATGGAAGATGGACGACTAGAATACATACCTTATATACGGAATATAGGATAGAATGTTCACTACTGAGGAAGCATTAATAGGAATTTGGAATTAAAGACAAACAAAAAAAAAAGAGAAGAAGTGACACTCTAGATTGTCGACCTACAATCGATAAGTTCTAAGTTAAGAGAAAATAATAATATAAACCTGAATATTTTAGACCCATGAGAGTTGACAGTCCCAAGGTGAGAAATTACATTCAAGAATCTAATTGAGGTTAATGGTTGGGAAGATATGAATAATAAAAAAAATTTTGAGGATGTAATTTATCATTAAAAAGTTGGGGACTTATGTCTTAGTTTGTGGAAAGGTGTACGTTTTTAGGTAGTGAAAGGAGTCGTCGGGTTAGATGTTATTTTTAAGAATTGAAATTTATTATTCGAGTACTTAGAATTTGGGTTTGTTTGAAGACTTAAGGCAAGAATGTTCCTCCTACGTATGTAGCGTAGCTGCATTAAGGAAATTTGGAGGATTTGGAAATAGAAAATTTAAGGGTTGAATGAATTTGTTTCAGGGGACTTAGGGATAAAACTATATCTGGCAATTTTGAAAGTTGAGGTTATAGTGGATTGAGTGAAGCTAAATAAATTGTAAAACGCTGAATGTAAGAAGGGTACAGTTATGATGATTTAATTTAGACCGAAGGAAAACTCAGTGGTATTTGGAGATGAATGAGGTCAAAGTAGTCAAATATAATGAATGTAGATATGGAAGTTCGGGAAGAAATATGAAGACTCGGGGTGATTTTATGTGCTGCTTCGTGCGGAATTGAACAGACTTAATTCAATAAAACTAGAACTGAACCTAAGTTAAAGGAGTTTGAATGCTTAAGTTATAATTGATTGAGTTGTAGTCAATGAATGCATGAATGGTTGAGTGTCAAAGTATATAGTTAGAGTTGTCTGAACTTTGGAGACTTAGGGATCGCCAGAGATCAATAGGTGACTGAGATTATAGTAGAATCGAAATGAGTGTTGCGAGCATAGTTATGACAAAAGTATTGGAGTGTACAATCGGGAAAATATTATTTGGGAGATATAAGTTCGGATGCATATATAGGGATTTCTAACATCGGTACAATGAGGGGACATGTATGAAGATTTGTGGAGGATTTTTTTTTTAAAAAAAGGGTGATACACGGGGTATTTGAGTGAAAGACTAAGGATTTAGTTATTGATGCGGAGAAAGGAAGTAAGGATTTAGTTACAAGAATATTGGCTTGACAGGCAGTTCGTAAAGGATTTGTGAAGTGGTAGAAATTGATGGTATAAGGGTGGGTACGTAAAAGAGGTGAATTAGGATAGATTGGAATTTACATCGTCATAGGTAAATGTCGAGTTGTATTCGCGGAGTTAGAATGTTCAAGGATGCAAACTGATAGGAAAGGATCGAGCTGTTTTCTTTCTGTGGCTTTAGTAACTTGGAGTAGAGAGAGATTTATAAGAGGTATGAAGAAGGGGATCGATGACGAGGGCACATGTAGTTAGGGAGTTATCCAAACCCGCGGAATGTTGGATGTTATGAGTGGTCCCTGATGACTCTTATTTTAGAGTCATTTTATGCTAATTTTACGTAAGAAAATTTATATGAATTGAGTGATTGCAATAATAAATTAGTATGAATTTATTATAATTGCTATGCAATGCTGCAGCATTGGTGTTTTGATTGAATTTCATATATTTAATACATATTATCTTTTAAAAGCATATTTTTTCTCCTTAAAATTGAATTTTATATTTTTCATATTTGAATGCAATTTTATTAGAGGGAAAATCAAATTCAAAAGCTGAAGATCATGGAGAAGAAGCAAATCACGTAAATCAAGGAAATTCGCTGCTGATTATGGGGAGAGAAATTGCTGGAATCATGGAAACAAATCAATTGAAATTTGAAATAAATGGAAGCAAGCGAATGATGGCAAAAGCTGGGCAGCAATCGGAGGATGTGCAAAAGATGGGCAGCTAAGGAAATAAGACAAAAACTTGGGTAGCAGAAGATATGAAGGGATTTAATGAAAGCTAGCAGCGGTTGATTTAAAGAATGGGCAGCGGAAGATGTGGATTCGGGCAACGGGCAGCGGATGATTTAACAAGAATAGGCAGCAGAAGAAGCATAAAACAAAGCAACAGTAGAAGTGGAAAGAAGAAAATAAAAGATTGGGCAGCACTAGATGACAAAAGCGGCAGTAGAAGCTAAAATAAGAAAATAGAAGATGGTCATTTGGGCAGCGGAAGACGTGATGAAGGGCAGCACTAGATGACAAAACCAAAGAGATTTATGGAGAGAGAAAAGTCATTCTGGAAATAGGCTAAAAAAGGGGGAACAATAAATGTGATTGGAGAGAGAAAGGGATTATGGAATAAAAAAAAAAAAGAAAAGAGAATATAAAAAGGAAGAGAGAGCTCCAGGAGAAGAGAATTTTTTGGGTTGCAAGCAACAGTGGAGGAGGACGACGTTCCTCTGCTTTTTTCCTTCTTCTCTTATTTTTATTATTTTTATGTTATTGTTTTTTTTTTAGTTTTATTTAATTATGCATAGTAGCTAAACTTTCAAATCTTGGTTAGGACGATAGTATTCGTTACGGTATTTTGCTACGATCTTGGTTTTGTTTATGCAATTATCTATTGAACAATTATTTGTGAAATTTTCTTGCTAAGTCAGATCGTATCGACAGATAGGTTGACGATTCATGTTTATATTGTATCGATAGATAGATATAAATTTTAGATGCACGAATAATTAATCAAATTAAATTGTTACAACGTAGTTAACATTAATTTGATTGGCGATAAGAATAGCACATATCGAAAATTCAATATTAGTTACATTCTTTCAAGGTAGAAAGAAATTCTAATTTGAATTTACCTAGGCAATTCGAAAGAATCCTAGAAAATATTTTTATTCTTGCTGTTTTTTAGATAATGCTGCAGAGCATTACCAGAGCATTAGTAGCAGAATCATCGTAACGAAGAAAATCGATTCTAGCCAAGGCTTCCTTTTATTGTTTTTATCTCGTTTAATCTTGCTTTATTTTATTGCATCATTATTCATATTTTATTTCTAATTTTTATCCAGCAATTTAATATTTTTATAAGATTTTTATAGCGATTAATTCAATTAACAATATCCTCGTGTGATCGATACTCTACTTACTCTATTACTTCGTTAGCGACACGTGCACTTGCGTGTAAATGTGTAAAATCTCTAACAAGTTTTTGGCAATGTTGCCGGGGATATTGCTTAGTTGTGATTATTTTGCTATAATTATTTTATTTTATTTTACGTTATTTTATTTTATTTTGTTTCTCTATTTTCAGGTATTCGTGATTTATGTTTGACGATTGAAGAAGCTAATATGGATATCCATGAAAGAGAAAGAATATTTTTGAATCGAATAATTGATGACCGAGATTGACCTATTCAAGACTTCGCCATACCAACACTCGATTATCTGAATCATGGTATTGTGAGACCAGAATTAAATGCTACCCGATTCGAGCTTAAACCGGTCATGTTTCAGATGCTTCAAACAATTGGACAATTTAGTGGAATTGTTACAGACAATCCTCATCGTCATCTTAAAGCATTTGGAGAAGTGAGCGACTCGTTTCATTTTCCTGGAGTTTCAGTTGAGGGATTAAGGCTTAAGCTTTTCCCGTATTCTTTAAGAGACCGAGCACGAGATTGGTTGGATAGCATCCCATCAAATACTATCACTACATGGGGAGAGTTAGCCAAGAAGTTTATCATGAAATACCATCCGCCAGTGAGGAATGCAAGGATGAGAAATGAAATCATCAGTTTTCAGCAGCGAGATGGCGAGTCACTTTATGAGGCTTGGGAGAGATTCAAGGAATTATTAAGACAATGCCCTAGCCATGGAATACCA
Source organism: Begonia masoniana (assembly GCA_022432975.1). Classification (NCBI taxonomy): domain Eukaryota; kingdom Viridiplantae; phylum Streptophyta; class Magnoliopsida; order Cucurbitales; family Begoniaceae; genus Begonia; species Begonia masoniana. The sequence goes on from CM039502.1 coordinate 42,596,894, forward strand.
CACTGGATTCAGCTGGAGACATTTTACAATGGATTAAATGGGCAAACAAGATCTATCATTGATGCTGCAGCAAATGAAACCCTCTTATCAAAATCCTTCAATGAAGCTTATGACTTGCTGGAGAGAATGACATTAAACAATTATCAATGGCCTTCAGACAGAACTCACGCTACAAGGCATGGATCGGGGGTTTATGATTTAGATGAAGTGGCTGCTTTAAATGCAAAGATTGCTATGCTGGAAAATGCGGTCAAGGAGATGAACCGACCACCTAAACTGTCAGCAAGAGGGGTTTCATGCATGTTTTGTGGGGAGAACCACGATGGAAATTCATGTCTCACTAATCCGGAATATGCAAATTATGTTGGATACAATAGGAATAACAACCCCTACTCTCAATCGTATAATCCTGATTGGGAACAATATCCAATTTTGCAATGTAATTTCCAGCAGCAGAAAAATGCCACAGCACCAATCAGACTAGCTGAAAATTACACTCAAGGTTTCTCACAGCCAACTCATACTTCAATGCATCAAGAACAATCAGACAGCTTTGCCAGAGAATATGCTGCTGAGACAGATGTGATCTTGCAGAACTTGGCTGTATCAATGAAGAATATTGAGACACAAATGGGGCAGTTGACTCAATCTTTAAGCACACGAACAACAGGACAATTACCAAGCAATACAGAAGTGTCACAAAGATCAGAAAATGAATATTGCAAGGCCATAGTATTGACGAATGGAAGTAAACTAGAAATTACAGAAAAGCAATAGAAAGCAGAAAATTTAAACAAACAAGAAGAGTTGGTGGAACTAGATGATGTGGAAGAAGAAGAAAATGATAGTCCAAAAACTAGCATTGTAGAAACTGATGCTGCAGCAATGCCACAACAGCAACGATGTGAATTGGAAACTCAGAGGCCACCACCACCATTCCCTCAAAGACTACAGAAGCATGCAGAAAAAGAAATTGTTGGGAGAAATGAGGAGATTCTTGGCTATGGCGAAGACGTGAATAAGCAGCGGATTACTCTTAATGTATTGAAATATATGAAGTGCACGTACGATGTAGAAGATTGCTTCAACATATCTGAAAAAATGATAATGGCATAAACGAAGCAGTTTTCAAGGAGCCACAGGAAACAGTTTGAGGCATTATTTCGAAGGAAGGTTAATCCAGAAGTTTTCAAGCCATCTGTTGAAAACGCACCTACACTGGAGCTTAAGCACTTGCCATCTCACCTCAAACATAAAGTGACCATAGCATATCATCCACAAATTAAAGAAAAGTGACGTATGGAGAAGTCTGGCTGAAGACTTGAAAAACTTAGCGCTACTTGGGAGGCAACCCAATTTTTTATATCCTTTTGTATTAGTTTTTATTTATTGTTCTTTGTTTGTTTTTGTTTTTGCTAAAAATAAACTCAGGTTTGCACAAATCAGGGAAGAAGAAGCTGATGAAGAGAAAGCAACATGAAACCCTCCTTCTAATGGAACGAGAAAGGAGATACCAGGGAAGTCCTAACCCCCTAGCTTAATTTTGTTCTATTTTCTTTTATTGATTCTTTGGACTTCATTTTGTTTGGTAGTGGGGACACTGCTAATTTTTAAGTGTGGGGGTTAGCTGAGCAGCATGTTTAATTTGGTTTTCTGGATTTACTGTTTACTTTGGTTTTCTGAAAGTGTTTAGAATGTTAGTTTTGATTGTTTAAACCTTACTTTATGGAATTTAGTCTTCTGCTTAATTTGGTTTAGCTTTGTAGTTCCAACGAAGTGCAATTTAATTTCCTAATATCTTTTAATTTAGTAAGTTATTGAATAATGTTATTGTCACATATTATTAGAAATCAATTAAGATTTATTCCCATAAGCTTAGTTTTTCTTAACACACAAACTCCTTTTGGTTGCTTAGGAATATTATCCTTTCTAGACATTACAATTATATTTAAGTGTCAATAATTTAGTGTTTGATGAAAGAAATTAGCAATGAAAGACTTCTTCTAAAAAATAATAATAGTAATATATAATGAATAATAAGTTTGGGGGTTATATGAAAAAAAAAAAAATTAAAAAAAAAAATGAAGAAATGCAATTTCCTAATCTACTTTCAATTTCGAGTGAGCCTTTTGGATACTCGATGGGTAGAAATAAATTAGAGGAACTTTGGGAGGAACTCCGTTGCATAGTTATTGGCTATACTCCTCTATTTCATATGAGTATGTATCTTGAGGTGACACTATTGAGTAACCGGAGGACTTCATCACCAATGTTGTCAATCGCGTAAAAAGATAGTGTGACTTATAGATAAAGTCAATGTAAAAAATAAAAAATAATAATAAAAAAAAATATATTTCCCCTCACTTATTTAAAAATAAAATAAAAGAAAAAAGAAGAATCTTTAAATGCTAATGGATTTATGAAGGACATTAGAGAGTTGACATCCTATGATATGTATTGTGATTTCTAGTTTTGATTGTTGAACTTAGCAATTCAAATGGAGTTTGAGCACACACACACTTTGAAATTGAGTTTATTGAGAATTAAATCTATGTTGATTACTTTTAATTGTGATAGTGAAATTTTTCAATAATTTACAAGTTATTAGATATTTTGAAATTATACAAATTTGGTCAATGTTATCTTGGGAACTTATTTTTGCATCACTCGAGGACGAGTAATGGTTTAAGTTTGGGGGTATTTGATGACTCTTATTTTAGAGTCATTTTATGCTAATTTTACATAAGAAAATTTATATGAATTGAGTGATTGCAATAATAAATTAGTATGAATTTATTATAATTGCTATGCAATGCTGCAGCATTGGTGTTTTGATTGAATTTCATATATTTAATACAGATTATCTATTAAAAGCATATTTTTTCTCCTTAAAATTGAATTTTATATTTTTCATATTTGAATGCAATTTTATTAGAGGGAAAATCAAATTCAAAAGCTGAAGATTATGGAGAAGAAGCAAATCACGTAAATCAAGGAAATTCGCTGCTGATTATGGGGAGAGAAATTGCTGGAATCATGGAAACAAATCAATTTAAATTTGAAATAAATGGAAGCAAGCGGATGATGGCAAAAGCTGGGCAGCAATCGGAGGATGTGCAAAAGATGGGCAGCTAAGGAAATAAGACAAAAACTTGGGTAGCGGAAGATATGAAGGGATTTAAAGAAAGCTAGCAGCGGTTGATTTAAAGAATGGGCAGCGGAAGATGTGAATTCGGGCAACGGGCAGCGGATGATTTAACAAGAATAGGCAGCGGAAGAAGCATAAAACAAAGCAACAGTAGAAGTGGAAAGAAGAAAATAAAAGATTGGGCAGCACTAGATGACAAAAGCGGCAGTAGAAGCTAAAATAAGAAAATAGAAGATGGTCATTTGGGCAGCGGAAGACGTGATGAAGGGCAGCACTAGATGACAAAACCAAAGAGATTTATGGAGAGAGAAAAGTCATTCTGGAAATAGGCTAAAAAAGGGGGAACAATAAATGTGATTGGAGAGAGAAAGGGATTATGGAATAAAAAAAAAGGAAAAGAGAATATAAAAAGGAAGAGAGAGCTCCAGGAGAAGAGAATTTTTTGGGTTGCAAGCAACATTGGAGGAGGACGACGTTCCTCTGCTTTTTTCCTTCTTCTCTTATTTTTATTATTTTTATGTTATTGTTTTTTTTTTAGTTTTATTTAATTATGCATAGTAGCTAAACTTTCAAATCTTTGTTAGGACGATAGTATTCGTTACGGTATTTTACTACGATCTTGGTTTTGTTTATGCAATTATCTATTGAACAATTATTTGTGAAATTTTCTTGCTAAGTCAGATCGTATCGACAGATAGGTTGACGATTCATGTTTATATTGTATCGATAGATAGATATAAATTTTAGATGCACGAATAATTAATCAAATTAAATTGTTACAACGTAGTTAACATTAATTTGATTGGCGATAAGAATAGCACATATCGAAAATTCAATATTAGTTACATTCTTTCAAGGTAGAAAGAAATTCTAATTTGAATTTACCTAGGTAATTCGAAAGAATCCTAGAAAATATTTTTATTCTTGCTGTTTTTTAGATAATGCTGCAGAGCATTACCAGAGCATTAGTAGCAGAATCATCGTAACGAAGAAAATCGATTCTAGCCAAGGCTTCCTTTTATTGTTTTTATCTCGTTTAATCTTGCTTTATTTTATTGCATCATTATTCATATTTTATTTCTAATTTTTATCCAGCAATTTAATATTTTTATAAGATTTTTATAGCGATTAATTCAATTAACAATATCCTCGTGGGATCGATACTCTACTTACTCTATTACTTCGTTAGCGACACGTGCACTTGAGTGTAAAGGTGTAAAATCTCTAACAGTCCCCATGGTTTAGCAGAACATTGAGATCCAACCTACTCTTATACACAAGGAGAAATCAGTGGAAATTCTAGATTATGCAATAAAGGTTTTACGCAACAAGGAAATTACGGATAAGAATGTTATGTGAGCTACAAGAAGGTTGCATAATGGGGAGTTAAAAGACTATTTAGAACCCGAGTTGGAAGTAGAGACTTAAAGTATACCTTGATGGAATAGTTGTTACACTGAGTATTGAGAGCTTAAGTTTGGGAATAACCAAGCAACTATTTTTGAGGACAAAATTCTTTTAAGGAGGGTAGATTGTAACAACTGGTTCCATCGAACCGATTTTACCTTGTCAACTAATAGTGTACATTTTATGGATGAAATTGGGAGAATTATTGATTAGGTTAATGAGTGACTATATAAGGGCAAAATGGTAAATAGAGATCTATAGTGGATAACGTATTTAAGGGAGGGTTTAATGAGGTTTAGCCGCCACTGTTTTTCATTTCCTTTTCGGCTCTCAGCTCAGCAGAGTGCTCTAGGAGATTTCCCCTCCGATTTCTCCAGCGATTTCTCCAACCTAGGTGAGTTTCCTTCATTTACCTTGTGTTTTAGTGTCGAGATAACAGAGGGTGTACAATGTGTGTGTGCTGGGAATGCCGTGAATGAGATTAGATTCGGGTTTTGGTGAAAAATCGAGAATCCACGATTATAAGAGTTCCAAACTAGTTCTTTAGATTTCTGGTTGATTTAGGATTAAGCTTAGTGAAGATTTGATTAATGTTCTGTTTATGGTTTTAGGTGAGCAAACTTCTGAGGTAGCTTACAACCTAGCATTTCCAGGAAGCCAGGTAAGTAGAGTATGTGTATGTATGTCATGTGTCATGTTTTTGGAAAGAACACGAAAATGAATTTACATGTAATGACATGGTAAGACATGAGCAGATTGTAATAGACCAACTGTTAAGGGAACGAATCCGCCCCCTTAATCGATGAAGAGGATGTATGACTTTGGGAAATTGATCCACTTCCCAATGGAATATAGGATCAGATCAACTATTAAGGGAACTAATCCGCCCCCTTAATCGATGAAGAGGATGTATGACTTTGGGAAATTGATCCGCTTCCCAATGGAATATTGTAATACCCGGCTTTACGGGATATTAATATTATAATATATGTTGGCATTTTTGTAAATATGTCAAATCAAGCCCGTTTTACGTAAAGAAAGCGTCATTTCGATCCTAACGATTAATAAGAATTTTAAGAAATTTACGGGATTTTTCGGAGTAATAATGCTATGTTTCGAGAAATTATGTTTCTCGAAATATAAAAGATGTTTTAGTAAAAATAGTAACCGAGGTCCGTTTTGCGAACAGACAGTTTTAATAGAACCCAAATAATAAGATGGATTTATTGGTGAAATATGGAGATTTGGAGAAACCGAATAGTTAGCCTGTAGCACCTGGTGCTATCGAACCAGCCTTTTATTATTAAAGTAATACACTTGACTAGGTAATGAATTAAATAAGGTTATTGAACAACTTGTTAAGGGTATTAGAGTAATTTACAATGTTCAAAAGTTGGGTAACGTATTTAAGGATAAGGGTTGGGTTTATTGCACTGTAGCCGCCACTCCCCTCTCATACTCTTCTCTTCGGAAACTTTCAGCTCAAGCAGCCGAGCTCTCTAGGCGATTCTCCTCGCTCGGTTCTCCTTCGACTTAGGTAAGTTTCTTTTCCTTATTTCTCTTGTGGTATAGTGGTGAAATGCCTGGAGGATTGCAATGTGAGGATTTTGAGGATGCTGAGATTGAGTGTAGATTCGGGTTTTAGCGATAAGTAGGAATGCTCGGGTAGTAGAGTTTCTAACTAGATTTCTCGAACCACTGTTTGATATTTTGAAAGGTTTAGTGAAGCCTTGATTTATATTCTGTATGAACTTAGGTGAACAGACCTCCGAAGTAGCTAGCAACCAGACAGATTTCCAGGAGCCAGGTAAGTAAAGTATTGCTTGTGCCTTCAGGCCTACATCACAAAACAGTAGGTTTATGTATGCTTGAATGTTTCTATTGTCCATGCATCATGTTTTGTTAAAAGTTACGAAAATGAATTTCATGTAAGGAATGGTAAGGTATGAACTGTATGCGACAGACAAGCTATTAAGGGAACTAATCCACCCCTTAACTTATGAAGGGATTTAGACATTGAGAGAATTGATCCCACTCCCAAGGGAACCATGGGATCAGATCAAGTGTTAAGGGAATTCATCTGCCCCTTAATTAAGTAGGAGGATGTAGACATTGGGAGAATTGATCCCACTCCCAAGGGAACCATGGGATCAGATCATGTTATGAACGAATACGTATGCCACTGAGATGAGAAAAATAGAAACTGCATATTTAGGAGTTTAAGTTCAGCATTTTACTTCATTCATATACTGCTTTACTTACTTAGCATTAGGCTAATAGATGAGTTTTGTGATGTAGGTGAAGAAGTGTTAGCAGGTGTGTCTCCTGATCGTGTTGAGGAATAGTGGACGTTGGAGGAGTGCATTCAGGCTTCGGCATGGTAACTGATGGGGCGGTTTAGCATGTTGTCTACAGATGTGGAGGTTTAGTGGATAATGATTTAATCGAGTATATGAAGTTTTTAGTAAATGAGATTACAGCTATTTGACTTTGTTTTCGAGAATTTCTGATTTTCATGTTTTTACTGATTTTGATCAATACAATGACTTGGAGTGTTATGAATGGATTTTTGGTAAAATGTTTTAAGTCTGTTAGATAGTCGAAGCTTTCTCGGGTTATAGACAGGTTGTTTAGTCCATTGGTAGGAATTGAATAATTTTTGTATCAGTGGATATGTGTAGAGGTTTATTGCGTTCTGTGGAAGGAAATCGCGTTGATGTCTATCGGAAGAAGGAAGTCTATCGGTAGATGTGGTGTGTCAGTCTGTCGGAAGATGAAAGTCTATCGGCAAATGCCTTAAGGAGTCATGTGAGAAGCACGTGTCGGCAAATGTAGTCTATTCGATCGAAAGGTGTAGAGTATTAAGTTGTCGAGTAGTGATCGGCAGGTGTAGTCTGAGAGAGTTAAGGGGTTTTGTCGTTTAGCGAATCGGAAGATGTAGAGTAATCTGTTTGTCGTTTAGCGAATCGGAAGATGTAGAGTAATCTGTTTGTCGTTTAGTGAATCGGAAGATGTAGTGTATGTTTTAATTCTATCGGAAGGAGTCATATTGTTGTTATCGGAAGATGTCGTGTGTTTATCTATTGAGAGATGAAATTGCGCTGACTTCATCGGCAGATGAGTTTATGTTGACTTCATCGGCAGATGAAGTGGTGTATGAAGTTCTCACGACTTCATCGGCAGATGAAGTGTGGGTGAAGTCGTGTAGACGTCATCGGCAGAAGCCTTTGGTTTTCTACTTCTGCTTCTTCTGTTGACTATGTCGTCGGCAGATGAATTCGACTTTTGTAATTCCTTGAGTAGTCCATCACTTAAAACCTTAATTCTTTTGACCGGACACTTTAGATATTTCCATAAATCTTTCCAACAATATTTTCACCGCTAGTTTAACCCCATTGTAGTTTTAAATAATTTTTCCGCTGCAAAGTTTTCAAATGTTTTGAACGTTTAGTAAACGTCAAATTTTGTATGTCGAATGAAGTTTTAAATTTATTTGAAAGTTCTTAGTCATGGTCAAGTAATGAGTAGCGAACCGGGTTCAGATAACTCGGGGCGTTACAGTATGGTATCAGAGACATTCAGTTAAACCGTTCAAAAGATTACTCATCAATGCCAACCGTCGCATGAAAGTACTCCAACAACTGTAAGTGTTTATGTTAGCTTCAGTTATAAGATGTTTATGAGTATAGATAACTTTGTGCAGAACCTTAGACAAATGGCTAGACGACCAGGGAGACCAAGAGTACCTAGGGAGATGCCAAACTTGAGGAATGAAGAAGATTCAAGTGTAATTAGACAGCTGACGGAGTTGATGCGTCAGCAGACAGATATTGTGCGACAGCAATCTGACCAGTTAGGTGTGTTATTGAGTCGGGAAACACAAGGAAGTGCCAATTCAGGTCACGTCAATGAGCATTCAGGGGATAGATTTCGTAGGCTGCAACCGCCCACATTTGATGGAAAGTCATCTAACCCGATTGTTGCTGAGGAATGGCTTCGAAAGATAGAGAGCATGTTCAGGTGTGCCAATGTTGGAGAAGGGGAGAAAGTCATTTTGGCAACGTTTCATCTAGCAGGGGATGCACAACTTTGGTGGGAGTCGCTGGAGATCACCACCGATATTGCAACCATGTCCTGGTCGCAATTCAAGGAAGTCTTCTATGAGAAATATTTTAGCACCACTGTCCAGAACGCAAAGAAGGCTGAGTTTTTGAGCTTGAAGCAGACTGGGTCTGTGGCAGAGTACAATAGGCAATTCGAGTCTCTGTCAAGGTTTGCTGGATACCTTGTTCATAGAAATGAGGATAAAGTGTTTCAATACCTGCAAGGTCTAAAGCCAGAGATTTACAGAGGAGTGAAGTACTCAGGCATTAAAGGCTTGTCATTCAGCGAAGTAGTGTCTACTGCATTGGAGGCAGAAGAAGCTGAAATGAAGTGTGCTGGACCAAAGGAAGCCCCGCGAAAGTTCTTCCAGCCCCACCAACAGAGGGGAATAAAGAGACCCGCTGATGGTCAGAGTGGCCAAGGTTCTGGAAAGAAGGTACCGGACACCAAGAAGTTTCCTCAGTGCATGAAATGTATGAAGAGCCACCCGGGCGAGTGTAAGTTTGGGACTGGTAAGTGTTATAACTGTGAGGAGTTTGGGCATTCGTTTAAGGATTGCCCGAAGCCCAGGGTCCTTCGATGTTTCAACTGTAATAAGACTGGCCACGTCATCAGAGACTGCCCAACGTTGAAGAGTGGCCCTGCTAAGATAAAACCGAGAATATTTTCCATGATGGAGTCGGGCGAAGAGGACCAGCCCGCTGTTGTGTCAGGTACTATATTGGTTAATTCTATGCCTGCTTTTACCTTGCTAGATTCAGGAGCAACCCATTCTTTTGTTGCGTCTGCTTTTGCTGATAAATTAGAAGTACAATCCACACCTTCTAGGCATGTATTCAATGTTGCTTTACCCTCTGGTGAACATTTACATTCCAACCAAGTGTTGCATGATTGCATGGTATTAGTAGGGGACAAAATCTACCTGCTAAATTAATTGTTATGGATATAATGGGATTTGATGTAATCTTAGGAATGGATTGGTTGTTTAAACACCACGCCATAATTGATTGTAGGACTGGGATAGTTAGTTTCCAACCCCCTGGTGGTTTGAAACATACCTTCCAAGCTTCAGAGAAGAGTAAGGAAATGTCTGTTATGACTTCTTTAAATTTTAGACCTTCACCATGCAAGGAGTACTTGTGCTTCTTGGCATGTGTTCTAGATACACAACTTGTAGGTAAGGCAACTCCTCAAAATATCCTTGCTGTCCAAGACTTCCCAGAAGTGTTTCTGGATGACCTTCCCGGTTTGCCACCGGATAGAGAAATTGAGTTTGTTGTAGATGTCTACCCTGGAGCAGAACCTGTGTCTAAAAACCCATATAGACTAGCACCAACAGAACTTAAGGAGTTAAAGAAACAGTTGGAGGACTTGTTGGAGAAGGGATTCATACGCCCTAGCTTCTCACCGTGGGGTGCACCTGTCCTCTTTGTCAAGAAGAAAGATGGATCGATGCGTATGTGCATAGACTATAGAGAATTAAACAAGCTGACCATCAAAAACAAGTATCCCCTGCCTAGGATTGATGATTTATTTGACCAGCTCAATGGTGCAAGAGTTTTCTCTAAGATTGACTTAAGGTCTGGATATTATCAGTTGAAGGTTAAATCTGAAGATATCCCAAAGACTGCCTTTCGCACAAGGTATGGGCATTATGAGTTTTTGGTTATGTCTTTTGGTTTGACAAATGCACCAGCAGCATTCATGGACCTTATGAATAGGGTGTTTCACGAGTATTTGGACAAGTTTGTTATTGTATTCATAAACGACATTCTGATCTATTCTAGAACTAAGGAGGATCATGCTAGGCACTTGAATTTGGTGTTAGGAGTACTTAGGCAGCACCAGCTTTATGCTAAGTTCTCCAAGTGTGAGTTTTGGTTGGATAGAGTTCACTTTCTGGGTCATGTGATCTCTGGAGATGGAATATCAGTCGATCCAGCCAAGGTTCAAGCAGTTAAGGAATGGCCCCAACCGAAGAATGCTACTAATATTAGAAGTTTTCTTGGACTTGCAGGGTATTATAGAAAGTTCATTGAAGGATTTTCAAAGATTGCTACACCTCTTACTAAGTTAACAAGGAAAAATGTGAAGTACTTATGGACCGATGAATGTGAGCATAGTTTCCAAGCCTTGAAACAGAAACTGACCAATGCACCTATACTAACCCTTCCTGTTGAAAATGGTAAGTTTAGTATTTATTGCGATGCTTCCAAAATTGGACTTGGCTGTGTTTTGATGCAAGACGGAAAAGTTATAGCTTATGCATCTAGGCAATTAAAAGTGCATGAGAAGAATTATCCTACTCATGACTTAGAATTAGCTGCAGTGGTTTTTGCATTAAAGATTTGGAGGCACTACCTGTATGGACAAACTTGCGAAATATTTTCGGATCATAAGAGTCTGAAGTACATTTTCACACAGAAGGAGCTAAACATGAGGCAACGTAGATTGTTGGAATTTGTAAAAGACTATGACTTTGGGATTAAGTATCATCCTGGCAAAGCGAATGTAGTGGCGGACGCTTTGAGCAGGGTGACTCCATCGGTTTCTACGTTGATGCTAGACATACCGATAGCCTTAGAGACTGAATTCCTAAGGTTTAACCTTGAAGCAGTATCTAGCGTGTCAGCCATGCTTTCGGCCATATCTTTGAGGCCTACTATTTTGGGAAGAATAAAGGAAGTTCAAATGAATGACGCTGAATGCAATAAGTATAAGTTGTACATAGATTCTACTGTCAAGACAGATTTCAACTGCTCGACTGATGGAATCCTTAAGTTTAGAAATAGATGGTTTGTTCCAGCTGATACCGAACTTAGAAAGGAAATTCTTTCTGAGGCACACTCTTCCAGGTTCTCTGTCCACCCTGGAAGTACCAAGATGTACAGAGATCTCAAGCAGCATTTTTGGTGGCCAGGTATGAAAAGATGTGTGGCGAAGCATGTGGAGTCATGTTTGGTCTGCCAACAGATTAAGGCTGAACATCAAAGACCTGCAGGAACATTACAACCCCTACCGGTTCCGGAATGGAAATGGGATCAAGTGGCAATGGATTTTGTTACAGGATTGCCTAGAACAACAAAAGGACATGATGCGATTTGGGTAATAGTTGACCGTTTGACCAAATCCACCCATTTTCTGCCGATAAAGATAACATATTCGATGGATCAACTTGCTGAGTTGTATGTGCAAGAGATCATTAGATTACATGGAGTTCCAAGCACTATAGTTTCAGACTGAGACTCTAGATTTACATCTAAGTTTTGGAAAAGTTTGCATAAGGCTATGAGAACGCAACTTAACTTTAGCACAGCCTTTCACCCTCAAACAGATGGACAATCCGAGAGAACTATTCAGACCTTAGAGGATATGCTCCGAGCGTGCATATTAGATTTTCAAGGATCTTGGAGTAAGTATTTACCATTGGTAGAGTTCTCTTACAACAACAGTTTTCAGGCGACAATAGGAATGGCACCGTATGAGGCATTATATGGACGAAAATGCAGATCACCGTTGTACTGGGATGAAGTTGGTGAAGCACAACTACTAGGTCCTGATATCGTGCAGCAAACAGTGGAGAAGATTGCCCTCATCCGACAGAGAATTTTGACAGCTCAAAGCCGACAGAAAAGCTATGCAGACAAGAGGAGAAGAGAACTGGAATTTGAAGTAGAGGATGAAGTTTTTCTTAAGATATCACCATTCAAAGGAGTTGTGAGGTTTGGAAAGAGGGGCAAACTAAATCCTAGATTTATTGGACCGTTCCCAATTCTGAAGAAGATCGGGAAAGCAGCTTATCAGTTACAGCTACCAGCCTCTATGGGAGGAATACATAACGTGTTTCATGTCTCTATGTTAAAGAAGTGTGTGCGGGATCCAGCTCAAGTTGTCGAACAGCAAAGCATTGAAATTCAACCTACACTTACCTATGAAGAAAAGCCAGTAAAGATTTTAGATTTTGCAGTAAAGGTATTACGCAACAAGGAGGTACCATTGGTAAAAGTCTTGTGGCACAATCAGAATACAGAGGAAGCAACATGGGAGCGCCAGCAAGACATGTTAGACCAACATCCAGAGTTATTCAGGTACTGAATTTTGAGGACAAAATTCTTTTATGGAGGGTAGATTGTAGCACCTGGTGCTATCGAACCAGCCTTTTATTATTAAAGTAATACACTTGACTAGGTAATGAATTAAATAAGGTTATTGAACAACTTGTTAAGGGTATTAGAGTAATTTACAATGTTCAAAAGTTGGGTAACGTATTTAAGGATAAGGGTTGGGTTTATTGCACTGTAGCCGCCACTCCCCTCTCATACTCTTCTCTTCGGAAACTTTCAGCTCAAGCAGCCGAGCTCTCTAGGCGATTCTCCTCGCTCGGTTCTCCTTCGACTTAGGTAAGTTTCTTTTCCTTATTTCTCTTGTGGTATAGTGGTGAAATGCCTGGAGGATTGCAATGTGAGGATTTTGAGGATGCTGAGATTGAGTGTAGATTCGGGTTTTAGCGATAAGTAGGAATGCTCGGGTAGTAGAGTTTCTAACTAGATTTCTCGAACCACTGTTTGATATTTTGAAAGGTTTAGTGAAGCCTTGATTTATATTCTGTATGAACTTAGGTGAACAGACCTCCGAAGTAGCTAGCAACCAGACAGATTTCCAGGAGCCAGGTAAGTAAAGTATTGCTTGTGCCTTCGGGCCTACATCACAAAACAGTAGGTTTATGTATGCTTGAATGTTTCTATTGTCCATGCATCATGTTTTGTTAAAAGTTACGAAAATGAATTTCATGTAAGGAATGGTAAGGTATGAACTGTATGCGACAGACAAGCTATTAAGGGAACTAATCCACCCCTTAACTTATGAAGGGATTTAGACATTGGGAGAATTGATCCCACTCCCAAGGGAACCATGGGATCAGATCAAGTGTTAAGGGAATTCATCTGCCCCTTAATTAAGTAGGAGGATGTAGACATTGGGAGAATTGATCCCACTCCCAAGGGAACCATGGGATCAGATCATGTTATGAACGAATGCGTATGCCACTGAGATGAGAAAAATAGAAACTGCATATTTAGGAGTTTAAGTTCAGCATTTTACTTCATTCATATACTGCTTTACTTACTTAGCATTAGGCTAATAGATGAGTTTTGTAATGTAGGTGAAGAAGTGTTAGCAGGTGTGTCTCCTGATCGTGTTGAGGAATAGTGGACGTTGGAGGAGTGCATTCAGGCTTCGGCATGGTAACTGATGGGGCGGTTTAGCATGTTGTCTACAGATGTGGAGGTTTAGTGGATAATGATTTAATCGAGTATATGAAGTTTTTAGTAAATGAGATTACAGCTATTTGACTTGTTTTCGAGAATTTCTAATTTTCATGTTTTTACTGATTTTGATCAATACAATGACTTGGAGTGTTATGAATGGATTTTTGGTAAAATGTTTTAAGTCTGTTAGATAGTCGAAGCTTTCTCGGGTTATAGACAGGTTGTTTAGTCCATTGGTAGGAATTGAATAATTTTTGTATCAGTGGATATGTGTAGAGGTTTATTGCGTTCTGTGGAAGGAAATCGCGTTGATGTCTATCGGAAGAAGGAAGTCTATCGGTAGATGTGGTGTGTCAGTCTGTCGGAAGATGAAAGTCTATCGGCAAATGCCTTAAGGAGTCATGTGAGAAGCACGTGTCGGCAAATGTAGTCTATTCGATCGAAAGGTGTAGAGTATTAAGTCGTCGAGTAGTGATCGGCAGGTGTAGTCTGAGAGAGTTAAGGGGTTTTGTCGTTTAGCGAATCGGAAGATGTAGAGTAATCTGTTTGTCGTTTAGCGAATCGGAAGATGTAGAGTAATCTGTTTGTCGTTTAGTGAATCGGAAGATGTAGTGTATGTTTTAATTCTATCGGAAGGAGTCATATTGTTGTTATCGGAAGATGTCGTGTGTTTATCTATTGAGAGATGAAATTGCGCTGACTTCATCGGCAGATGAGTTTATGTTGACTTCATCGGCAGATGAAGTGGTGTATGAAGTTCTCACGACTTCATCGGCAGATGAAGTGTGGGTGAAGTCGTGTAGACGTCATCGGCAGAAGCCTTTGGTTTTCTACTTCTGCTTCTTCTGTTGACTATGTCGTCGGCAGATGAATTCGACTTTTGTAATTCCTTGAGTAGTCCATCACTTAAAACCTTAATTCTTTTGACCGGACACTTGAGATATTTCCATAAATCTTTCCAACAATATTTTCACCGCTAGTTTAACCCCATTGTAGTTTTAAATAATTTTTCCGCTGCAAAGTTTTCAAATGTTTTGAACGTTTAGTAAACGTCAAATTTTGTATGTCGAATGAAGTTTTAAATTTATTTGAAAGTTCTTAGTCATGGTCAAGTAATGAGTAGCGAACCGGGTTCAGATAACTCGGGGCGTTATAGTAACCGAGGTCCGTTTTGCGAACAGACAGTTTTAATAGAACCCAAATAATAAGATGGATTTATTGGTGAAATATGGAGATTTGGAGAAACCGAATAGTTAGCCAATTAATGAAACGAAGGACGAAACAAATAGAAAATCAAAAGAAGGGCAAAACGGTAATTTGCCAAATCAAATTCATAAAATAACACAAACCACATTTCTTCCTCATTTCTTCCCTGCTGCGCGAGAAAACCAGAGAGCGAAGCTCTCTCTGCCAACCGACGACAATTTAACATCCGACCTCCGATTCGCGCTCCGATCGTCTCGTTTTCTTCACGTTTTCTTCTCCAATTGACGCTCTAGCTATGAATCTATGATCTTAGATCATTAGTTTTCGGTCTTCGCGAAGTTTAACGGATAGGGTTTACGATTAGTGTTTCATCAAAAATGCGAATTAGGGTTCGAAATCGATAGGTTGCCGTAGTTTATGGACGTATTGAACATAAGGGACGTTATTGGATGAATTTATACCGATTTGTGTGAAATGTTAAAATTGGAGAATTTAGGAATTTTTGGGAAAAACTCATAATTGGGATTTGAGGTGCCGAGCGCGTAGTTGCTCGAGGGAATAGCTCGATGAATTGGATTAGAGCTTTAGGAAATTCCTTAGTTAAGGATTTTGTTAGTTTAGTACATTAAATTGTTTTAAGCTCGTTTTAACGACAATTTGGTGAAACTGCTTAGGTGAACAATGCTCGTGGATGGAGCTTGAGCTGCAACGGACACGAGGTAAGTTCTCGTGATCTTCTCTGGCCGATTGGCCTACACAGTACGTCGAATTCGTCTCGAGGAGTTTTGGTGATGCATTCTGTTTAAATTGTTTTGGTTAGGTAGTTAGGTTAGTCGTTTATAGATTATGTTTGTTTGTCGTCTTGATGGTACACATGCTGGTTGTTTACTTTATGCATTTGACTGCTCATACATCGCGTCTGTTAAAGCATATGTTTAAGAGGATGAACAAAATGAATCTATATAATCTGTTATCTGGTCACGGCGAGGTGGTTCAGCCCTCGGTGACATTCTGTCTGCGACCTAATTAAATAGTAAAATGAACCAACGAAATGAATCTACGAAATCTATTATCTGGTCACGACGAGGTGGTTTAGACCTCGGTGACAATCTGTCTACGACGTAATGAATCAAAATCTGAATCTGTTATCTGCATGAATCTGAATCTGAATCTGTTATCTGCATGTTTTATGAAAGACATACGCATCTGCACGCATTTGCATTTACGGGAATTGCTGAGATTTTATCTCATAGTGTATTCGTATGGTGTAGGTGACATCGAGGCAGGTGAGGATGAGATCCCTCCACCTGAGGAATGAGGCAGTTGACGGACGATGGCCTGCTGTGGTGTGCTGGCGCAGTCGATGCTTACCTGACCCGTGGGGAAGTATGTATAGATGTTTTGAGGGTTTTTGGGAATTGACGAGCTGATGGTTGAATAGTTAGAACATTTTAGGATGTTTGGATCTGTTAGTTGATAGGTTTTAAACATTTTCGGAAATCTATTTTATAAACTGTTTTTTTGTAAAGTTTTTATGGAATTGCTGGATGATTTTAATAGGAGGAATTGTACGGTTTTAAACATATCCACGAAGTTTGTTTTCACGAAAGTTTGTTATGTTTTAAACATGTTTTAATGTAGGTTTATTTCGTTAAGTCGGAATTTGATAAATTGGGATGAGAGTTAAGTTGTGTTGAAATGTCCAGAGTTTATGGCGTACAATGATGGAAAAATGCATGTGAATGGATGAAGTTTTGCTCTCTGGAAATTGGATTCCAAAGAGCAAATTGAATGATCGCCTGCACTCTGGAATCCAAAATGTGCAGCGATCATTCGCTGTAGCAATGCAGCGACCGATCGCTGCAGCGTTGCACCAATGCAGCACTCGATCGCTGCAACGTTGCAGCGATTGATCGCCCCTCTCCCCTGTCACGGCTTTTGAGAGTTCTGCCCTCCCCCTTTAATTGTTTTGTTTCAATTAATTTTAAGTGTTTTATTAATTGTTTTAAATTGTTTTAATTTATAAATGGTTTTGTTTTAAATGGTTTAAAACGTAGACTTAAATTCCGATTCCGGTTTAAATTCCGCTTAGAGTTTATGTAAAGTATAAGGATAAAAAAAAAAGAAATGTACGGGTTATTGGGTACAGTCTTAGGGTCGCTACAAATATAGGATCAGATCAACTGTTTGTAGGATCGAAATTGTCTAAGAGGGGGGTGAATTAGACCCTTTTTAAATTTTAATGCTATAGGCAGACAAACACAATAATAAAAATAACAGAGAGAGAGAGGAAAACCAACACAAGAGTTTTTTACGTGGTTCAACCAAACCTTGCCTACATCCACGCTTCAAGGTTCCCCCTTGAAGATCCGTAACCTTCTCCTCAACGAGAATACAAGATCGAACTTTCGGGCGTCGATCTACTGCCTTTTACAATACTGGATTATTCTTCACGGGCGATAATCCACTGCCTTATACAGATATTTGAGTTTGTAAATTTCAAGCTCAGACTACACTCTCAAAGATTTAAAAATCTCAAGTTATCGAATCGAGAGGTGTAGAAGAGTAATACAGAGTATGCTCAAATTTTGCAAGTTAGGGCTCAAGAATAAAATTGGAAAAAGTTGTGTCTTCGTGCTCTAACCTCGGCTTAAATAATCTGTCTAATTTTTCTTCACAGAATTGAATGCTTCTTTCTTCAAATGGAAAAATGTTACCGTTGGGAAGCATCCGTACTGAAGCAGATATCTGTTGCATCTGAGATTGCTATTCGCCGTCGCCATTAACATTCTGGAGTTAATGCTGAAAACGACGTCACTGTAGCTTCACGGTTATTTTGAATTATGGCGGAAGATCATCGGTGGAAGCAGCTTTAAAATATCGGAACGTCATCGGTAGATGCAACTCGAAACGCCATCGGATGATACAACACAATAAGCTATCGACAGATGTATCTTCAAACGCCATCGGCAGATGCATCTTCAAACTCCATCGGCAGATGCAGCTTGAAAACGCCATCGGCAGAAGCAGCTTGACATTCCATCGACAGATGCATCTTCAAACACCATCGGCAGATGCAGCTTGAAAATGCCATCTGCAGATGCAAGCCTTGAACTCCTTCGGCAGATGCAAGCCTTGTACTCCATCGGCAGATGCAAGCTTTGTACTCCATCGGCAGATGCAAGCCTTGTACTCCATCGGCAGATGCAAGTTGAAGTTCCATCGGCAGATGCAAGTTGAAGTTCCATCGGCAGATACAAGTTGAAGTTCCATCGGTAGATGCATGCCTTCAACGCCATCGGTTTGAGCGAGCGATCGACAGGTTTAGCTTTGCTTTTTTTCGTTTAGCGATCGACATGTGTGGTTCTTTAAAACTCCACTGTTTTTGTCGTTTTTCCTATCTGTGGATGCCATTCTTTTCTTCAACCGGTGGATGTCTTCTTTGTCTTTTAGGTATCGGTTAATGTGAACATTTTATACAATTTCAGCCCTGTACACTTAACCAATATTGTTAGAAAACTAAAATACCCTTTTTAAGGGTATTTCCAACAGATTAAAACACAAACATAATTCGTTATTCTTATTTAACAAACATAATCAAATTACATATTTATCATCCAAATACATCATCAAAAACTTAGTTAGACTTAAACACTAATTAAGTCAACAATCTCCCCATTTTTGATGATGACAAAATATTAATGTAAATTTGATTAAGTGTTACTCTCCCCCATAATTCCAGCTCCCCGATGGCAAATGCATATATTCAGATTTTCAGATTTCCAAAATATGTATACAATCATAGTAACTAATTCCACATGTATGTCCATCATCAATCCAATATATTCTCCCCCATTGACATTATCAAAAACAATCAGAGAGACAACAGAAGCATTCAACACAATTCATAAACACATCAGAGTAATTGCATTAGAAAATTAAGAAAAGTGTAGACATTAAAGAGAGTATCAGCTACTTAAAAAAGGCTATAAAATGATTCCAAAAAGCTTGGTTAATCCAAGCAGGCACTGCAAGGTCTGAGGAGAAGTAAGCCTCCACGAGTGTTTGGAGGGAAGCAATAGCTTGAGGGACGGGTGGATGATAGAGCACTAAACCCTGGCATGGAGTAGGCTCTGGCTGAGGAGCAGCAGAGGTAGAGGGGCCATGATATACCACCATATCCAAGCAGGGAGCCGGAGATGGAGAAGGTTCTGAGTACACCACCATGTCCATCCATGGAGGATGCTCGACAGAAAGACCAGCAGTAGGAACAACAGGAGGAGAGAACAGGAGCTCAACTTCATGAATATGCAGGGACATGAACCGCACATCTTCTTCAACTGCAGGCCTGGAAAATGGAAGAAGGAGATCTTCATAGCAAGCCTCGGAGACATTGATTGAACTGGATGGTGCAGGTGCTGGTTCGGGATTCAGATTGTCAATTGAGTATTTGAGTGACTCAAGTTCCCAGACAACAAGGCGACGGTGACCATCCACTTTGGTTGCAAGCAGACCAAGACCAGTATCAAAATCTGTGCTCATGTCTTTTTGAGTCTTGGCTAGCTTGGCATCTAGAGTCAGTTCAATCCTACTGTCAATGGAACTGAGAGCTGTCCCAATGCTGTCAATAGAGGCCTTCAGCTCATTATACTGAGCCTCACTCAACGAGAATCTCCTCTGATAAGTTAGAGGAGTGGCAGGAGCATTGGATAGGATGGGTGATGAGGCTTGGACTTGAGGAGTGAGGAGGACTGGAGAGTTAGGTGGAAGGGCAGGTAGTGAGGGCATCAAAAGTGCAGGTGGAGGAGGTGAAGAGATTGGGACTGGAGAAGTAATTGGATTTGGAGGAGGTAATTGGTCTGTAGGAGGTGGTTGGACTGGTGGAGGCAGAGAAGGCAATAGGAGTGCAGGAGGAGGAGAAGGAGGATTCTCTGGAAAGGGAAGAGGCACAGATGAGGGAGTAGAGATTGCCTCTGAAACATGGGCTCGTGAGGAAGGGGCACGACGCCTTTTCACTAGAGGAGGAGGTTGGAAGCTAGAAGCCTGAGATTGAGAAGGGGAATTATCAAATGCTGGTATCTCAGAGTCATCCCCACCTTCAGCAATGGACTCCTCTAGCAGGATAAGTTTTCTCTTCCCCTTTTTGGCAACTGCTGGCTTAGCAGTATTTTGCTTAGAAGCGTCCAAAACAAGGTTCCCTGTCCTTGTTCTCTTTATTCCCATTTTCTTCAGGGTGGTTTGAGAATAATAACTTGAAGGTTGAAGACGGAAGGGGTCTTCATCTTTTGGAAAAACAACCTCAAGCTGCATAAATATCTTCATGAGGAGCAGGTTGTAAGGAAAAGTGATAGCCCTGGATGACACTGCCTGAATCATCCTTCGAACAACAACATATCCAATATTGAAGGGGGCCTTGTAGTAAAGTGTAAACAGAACAAAAAGTTCCATGACACTCACCTCGTCATGATGACCACCCTTAGGGACAATATTGTACCCTATCATCTAATGAAATAACCTGGCCCTTGCGGTCAGGTGTTTGCCTTTAAGATGATCAGTGGAGTAATTTGGGTCACGAGCTATAATCTGAAGAAAATTTTGACCGTCAGAGGTTCCAAAGAACGGTGGCTCAGTGCCGGACACATACTTGTAGGGGCAGCTATCTAAATGGGAGACCTCCAAAAGGGAATTAATGAACTGTGGAGTGATATCAATGTACTTTCCATACACAAAGCTCTTAATAGTGGAAAGATCAGAAGTAAAACTCAGATTGGCATAAAACATTCTGATTGCTTCCGGGTAATAGAAGGATTCTACATCAAAAAGTCCTAATAACCCGATATCCTTCAATGGTTCTATGATATCCATGCCAGCTAAGTCATCAAAGTAAAGACCTCGACTGGGAATTAAAGATTTATACTTAAAGTCGTCATGGTACCTTAACTAAGCAGCTTGAGAGAGAAAGAAGAGAGATGACCACTCTTTTGCACGAGGAATCTCTAGTGGAGGACGAGCTTATACTTTGGCCTTCTTCTTGGCTGGTTTAGGAACAGCGAAAGACGATGAAGCCATTGGAGCGATTCGAAGAAGGAAAAACCTAGAGAGAAAGAGGTTTGAAAGCCGAGGTTTTCTGAAAGGGCGCGAAGATGAAGCGTCTCGGAGAAGAAATAGAGTTTAAATGGAATAGGGCATCACCCGACGAGAGGAAGTCACACGTGTAAAATTGATCAGCCCGATGGGTCACACGTGTCGGCAGATTAAGGATATATCTTCCGATGCCTTCAGACAATATGCATCTACCGATACCTATCGGTATCAATGCATCAGCCGATGTCTTCACAGACAGAAATGCTCTAACACTCAGGAATTATCCAAATAGAGGAAGAATCTTAGATTTTTTCAACCCGAATGAGACCTAGTCTTATTCTAATATTATTGAAGGTCTTTTCATGTAATATCCGGTTTGTACGGACCTTTTATTATATTATTATTATATTGTTATTGGCATTTTTGTAATTATGTCAAATCAGGTCCGATTTACAAAAAGAAAGCGTCATTACGATCCTAGCGATTAATTAGAATTTTAAGGAAATTTTGGGAATTTTCGGAATAGTGACGCTATATTCCGAGTAATTACTATTATCATAAAGTAAAAGACATTCTCGTAAAAATAGCAAACGAGGTCCAAATTGTGAACGGACAGTTTTAATAAAGCCCTGGTAATGAATAGGAGTTATTGGCAAAATATGAAGTTTTCAAGTATCCGAATCGTTAGACGATTAACGAAACGAAGGACGAAACTAATATAAAAATCAAATAAGGGCAAAATGGTAATTTGCAAATCAATTTTTATAAAATAACACAAATCTCTCTCTCCCTCACTTTCTCTCTTTTCTTCTCTGGATCGCACGACAGAGAGTTTCCTTCTCTCTCGGCCGCCGGCGACCTTCACCATTTCCGACCTCCGTCCGACCTCCGTTCGTTCCGATTTCTTCACGGTTTCTCATCCTCTCGCTATCCTCGGTATGTACCTACAATCTCTGAGCATTTATTTCGAGTTCTCGGTTCGATTTAGGGTTAGGGTTTCAATTAGGGTTTCGACGAGAAACGCGATTTAGGGCTCGTAATTAATAGGTTAGCCGTGATTAAGTATAGATTGAACGTAATGGACGTTATTGGACGAAGAGAAATCAAATTGCGAAAAAGTTATAAATTGTTAAGTTTTCGAGTTTTCGAGAATAACTCGTAATATGGATTTCAAGATTTTCGAGCATTAAGTCGTTATGTAAAACTTCGATTAGCTAAGTTAAGGATTTTATTAGTTTCGGACATTTAAGAGTTTAAGCTCGTATTAACGTCAATTGGTGAAATTTCCTTAGGTAGCGACTCTCGTGGACGAAGCTCAAGATTCAGCGCGCTCGAGGTAAGTCTTCGTGACTTACTCTGACCAATCGGTCTACACCATACTTCGACGTCGTATCGAGGATTCCTGAGGACTTGTTTGCTTTAAATCGCTTTCGGTTGGGTAGTTAGGTTTAAATGGTTTATAGGTTATTCTATTTCGGTCTTGATGGTATATATGTTGATTGTTTACTTTCTGTTCATTATCTGTTCATGCATCACGTATTTCAAATGACATGAAAACGAATTCTACACGATGTTTTCAAAGAAAAATCTATGTGGCCCGTACGGGGGGACTTTGATCTATTGGTGGACTATTTCCGGGTCTGACCAATACCACATCATCTGGTTACGCGAGATGGGGCTCAGGCATGGCTGTAGGGTTTATGAGCATGTACCCCCCTCCTCTAGGTCGAAAGTGGTAGTCCGACCGCGGGATGTATCCTTTCCATTTAGAGGGCTGATATCTCGGTGGCAATATGTATGAAATGATCTGATATGTCTGATGAGCATGTTTTCTGAACTTCATATGCACGACACGCATGCATCTGCATTTACGTAGCTTACTGAGATTTCCATATCTCATATGTGTCTGTATGGTGTAGGTGACGTTCTAGGTTACGTTGACCCAGGTGAGGATGATATTCCTCCTCCTGACGTAGGAGCAGCTGATGGATGATGGCCGTGGGAGTGCGCTGAGTAGTCGAGGCGCGTTTTGACCCGTGGTGGGTGTATGTAAAGGTTTTGGGGGTTCTTCGTGATATTTTGGATTGATGATGAACTGTATAGAACATATTTAGGTTGTTTGGATCTGGATAGGGGTTAGATAACGTTTTGGTAATTGTATGTAAAAACGCTTTGGTTTAAATGTTTAAGTTAAATGAAAATGTTTTGAAATGTTGTTTGTAGGTTGTTACGGATAGCTCGGTTTTTAGAGCTATCCACGCAGTTGGACTTCGTAAAGTCCGCCGCGAGTCGGTTGATGTAAGTTGTAAACCTTTGTGATAAAGGTGAGAAATTGATTAAGAAAAGAAAGAGAAAAGTGCTCTCTGGAATCGGATTCCAGAGAGGGATGTCGAGGGATTTGCTCTCTGGAGTTCGAGATTCCAGAGAGCCTAAGTGTAGAAAAGAAAAGAACGAAGTAAGGAAGAAGTGAGGAGCTACAGCGATCGGGCGCTGTGCGCTGATCGCTGCCAGCGATCGCTGAAAGAGAGCTCGGCGACTGGGTGCCGTGGGGGATCGCTGCAGCAGCAAATGATCGCTGCAGTGCAGCGATCAGGCGTCGCACAATGCAGCGATCGTGCGCTGCATTGTGCAGCGCATGCAGCGCCTGATCGCTGCATTTGCAGCGATCGTGCGCTGCATCACGCAGCGCACACGGCGACCGTGCGCTGCAATTGGCAGCGCCCGGTCGCTGCTGCATTTTGAGGGCAGAATTCCGATTCTGCCCTCCCTTCTTTTATTGTTTATAAAAGTTTTATTAAATGTTTTAGTTTTAATTATTTATTAAAGGTTTTGTCTTAAATGCTTTTAAAGTTCAGTTTTAATTCCGACTTCAACTTCGGTTTAGATTCCGCATTAAGTTTTATTTAAAGCATAGAAAAGTAAAAAGTATAAAATGAAAAATTATACGGGAAAAACGGGTACAGTATTAGGGGTGTTACATTTCATCCAAAGGTTATTCTAATATTATTGAAGGTCTTTTCATCCAAAGGTTTTGTAAAGATGTCGGCTAGTTGATCTACTGAATTAACAAATTCTAAAGATATATCACCTCTTTGAACATGATCACGGACGAAGTGATATCTTACATCTATATGCTTAGTTCTAGAGTGCTGAATAGGATTTTTAGAAATGTTGATAGCACTGGTGTTATCACACCGAATAAGAATTCTATCATAAAACAGATTATAATCTTTCAAGATCTGTTTCATCCAAAGCATTTGTGCACAACAACTTCCTGCAGCAATATATTCACTCTCAGCAGTTGACAATGCAACAGAATTATGTTTCTTAGAATACCAGGAGACAAGAGATTCACCAAGGAACTGACATGTTCCACTGGTGCTTTTCCTACCAACTAGACTACCAGCATAGTCAGAATCTGAATATCCAATCAGATCAAAGGAAGTGCCTTTAGGATACCACAATCCAAGATCATAAGTTCCACTCAAATATTTAAATATTCTCTTGACTGTATTTAAGTGGGATTCTTTAGGGGCAACTTGGAATCTAGCACACAAACAAACACTAAAGAGTATATCTGGCCTACTTGCAATCAGATATAACAATGAACCAATCATACCACGATATTTTTTAATATCAACACTAATTCCTTTTTCATCTTTATCCAATTTAGTTGTGGTACTCATGGGAGTCTTGGAAGACTTAGATGATTCTAATCCAAATTTCTTTAGAAGATCCTTGATGTATTTTTCTTGACAGAAGAAAATTCCATCAGGAGATTGACTAATCTAAAACCCTAAGAAGAATTTCAACTCCCCCATCATACTCATCTCAAATTCACTTTGCATGAGGGAGGAAAATTCATTACACATGTTGACATTAGTTGATCCAAAAATAATGTCATCGACATAAATTTGAACTAACAAAATGTCTTTACCCTTTTGCTTGGTAAATAGAGTTGAATCAGTATTTTCCTTTTTGAAATTCCTTTCCTCAAGGAAGTTCTTCAATCTATCATACCAAGCTCTAGGAGCCTGCTTAAGTCCATAGAGGGCCTTTCTTAGTTTGTAAACAAAATCAGGTTTTTCAAAGTCTTCAAATCCTAAGGGCTGTTCTATATAAACTTCTTCCATGATATATCCATTTAAAAAGGCACTCTTTACATCTATTTGGAAGAGTGTGAAGTTTTTGTAGCAGGCATAGGCTAAGAGCATTCTAATGGATTCTAGCCTAGCTACAGGTGCAAAGGTTTCCTCAAAATCAATTCCTTCTTCTTGATTGTAACCTTTGGCAACTAACCTAGCTTTGTTTCTTACTACAATCCCATTTTCATCTATTTTATTCTTATAAACCCACTTAGTTCCAATAATAGGATGATCAACAGGTTTTGGAACAAGTTCCCAAACATTGTTCCTTTCGAATTGGTTTAGTTCATCTTGCATTGCAACAATCCAATTTTCATCCAATTCGGCTTCCTCAAACTTCTTAGGCTCTATCTGAGAAATAAATGCCACATTGGCACAGAGATTCCTAAGAGAGGATCTAGTCTTAACTCCTAAAAATGGATCACCTAGAATTTCATCTATTGGATGATTTTTGATATACTTCCAATTTCTAGGGAGAGCAGGATTTTCATCATTAACAGGAACAATATCTAGAGAAGTAGAAGAAGGTTCTATAGATTTTTCTACTTGAAGAAGAACACTTGGCTTTTCTAAAGAGAGAGAGTCCAGTTGTCTATCCAAAAAATCATCCTCATCCACAATGATTGGAGGTTGAGGGGACTCATCAAAGTTAACATGAACTTATTCCTCTACAACTGGAGTCCTCCTATTGAATACTTTATATGCTTTACTTGAAAGAGAATAACCAAGAAAAATTCCAAGATTAGATTTGGAATCGAATTTTCCTAAGTTATCCTTAGTGTTGAGAATAAAGCATTTACTACCAAAGGCTCTAAAATACTTAACAGAAGGAGTTTTTCCATGCCAAAGCTCATAAGGAGTTTTCTCAAGAATAGGTCTTATAGAGACCCGATTGAGTACATAGCATGCTGTAGAGACAGCTTCAGCCCAGAAGTATTTAGGAAGAGAATTCTCATTGAGCATAGTCCGAGCTAGCTCTTGGAGAGACCTATTTTTCCTCTCAACAACACCATTTTGCTGAGGGGTTCTAGGGGAGGAAAAATTGTGCTTAATTCCATGCTTGAGAAACAAGAGTTCAAATCTCTCATTTTCGAATTCTCCACCATGATCACTACGAATAGCAACAATGGTGAGCTCCTTTTCATTTTGAACTCTTTTCCTAAAGCTAGAGAAGGTATCAAAAGTCTCATCCTTAGACTTCAGAAAGTATACCCAGGTGAATCGAGAAAAGTCATCTACAATAACAAAGGCATAAAATTTGCCTCCTAAGCTGGTTATATTGGAGGGACCGAAGAGGTCCATATGAAGGAGTTGGAGAGGCTTTGAAGTAGAAATTGCATTCTTTGATGCAAAGGAACTTTTGATCTGCTTACCCATTTGGCAGGCATCACAGACCTTATCCTTCTCAAAGGATATCTTAGGGATTCCTCTAACTAAATTCTCCTTAGTAATCTTAGCTAAGGTATTCATCCCTACGTGTCCTACTCTCCTATGCCAGATCCAACTATCATTTGAAGAATTCACAGCAAAACATTTTTCATCAATGCAAACAACATTATCCAAGTCAATGATATAAATATTTTCTTTCCTATAGCCAGAAAACAGAGTTTTGTCACTAGATGCATCTTTAACTAAACAAGAGTTTGATTTAAAGATCACCTCATATCCTTTATCACATAACTGACTAATACTAAGCAAATTATGCTTTAATCCCTCAACTAAAAGCACATTTTCAATAATAGGATTAAAAGTGTTACCTATATTGCCGATGCCAACAATTTTGCCCTTTTGGTTTCCACCAAAAGTGACACTTCCTTTCTTTTTGTTGACAGCAGAAAACATGGTTGAGTCTCCTGTAATATGCCTCGAGCATCCACTGTCGAGGTACCACTGGTTCTTTCCAGGAGAGCACTCAACCTACAAAACAGTAATCAATTGGTCTTCTTAGGTACCCAAATCTTTTGGGTCCTAGTGTTAGGTCTGGTTCCCTTAGGAACCCATTGAAATTTATCACCTGACTTCTTATCTAATTTTAAAGGACATTCAAATGACTTATGTCCTATCTCATTACATGCATGGCAGGTAGAAGATTTAACAAAAAAATTCTTAAAAACTCTCTTTTTATTAGGCTTGTCATAACCTAATCCTGTTCTGTCAAAATTTGCTCTCTGACTTCCTAATAACATCTTAATTAATTTGGTGCCATTAGTAAATTTCAGAATAATATTATTCAAATCTTCGTTTTTGCTCTTAAGCTCATCAATCTCCTTAACATGCAGATTACACTTTTTAGCATG
This sequence comes from Begonia masoniana, assembly GCA_022432975.1. NCBI lineage: Eukaryota > Viridiplantae > Streptophyta > Magnoliopsida > Cucurbitales > Begoniaceae > Begonia > Begonia masoniana. Next base: position 42,624,552 of record CM039502.1, read on the forward strand.
CATTTCTACCATGTTTGCATTTTCCTTTTTCAACATGTTATACTTAGTCTTAAGCATGCCGAATTGTTTAACCAGATCGTTAAATGCATCAACCATATCACCATCATCATCATCATCAGATTCACTATCATTAGGGGAATGACTAACCTCATCCTCCTTGGCCATGAAGCAGAGATTAGCCACTTCCTCATCTTCTGAAGAAGATGTGTCACCTTCACTGTCATCCCAAGTAGCCTTCATAGCCTTCTTCTTAAACTTCTTGGGATTCTTCTTCGCTTGTGGACAGTCTGCCTTCATGTGACCCAGCTTTCCACACCCGAAGCATGTGATTTCCTTCTCCTTGTGAGATTTCTCAACCTTTGGAAATCTCCTTCCTTGCATTCTTTTTCTTTGGAGGAATTTGCTGAACCTCCTTGTAATGAGGGCAATACCTCATCATCATCTTCTTCTTCTTCTTCCTTAGATACATCTTATTTACTGGAAGAGGCTTTCATAGCAATATCTTTTCTCTTTGTAGCTTCTTTTTCCTTGAAATCTTCCTTCTCGTTTGACCTCATTGTGATCTCATGTGTCATGAGGGATCCAATGAGCTCTTCAAGCTTTAGAGCTTTAAGATCCTTAGCTTCCTGAATTGCAGTCACCTTTGGCTGCCAGCTTTTTGGAAGGCATCTGAGGATCTTCCTGACCTGTTCTTCACTAGAATAAGATTTACCAAGAGCTTTCAAACCATTAGTTATGTTAGTAAATCTTGTAAACATGGAAGAGACAGACTCATCCTTAGGCATAGAGAATAATTCATACTCGTGTATGAGCATATTCAATTTGCTCTCCTTCACTTGGTTTGTGCCCTCGTGTGTGATTTCTAATAAGTGCCAAATCTCTTGAGCACTTTCACACCCTTGTACCCTATTAAATTCATCTCTATTCAGAACACAGTACAGGGTGTTTACTGCCTTGGCATTAAGGCTCAGATTTCTCTTATCGGACTCAGATAATTCAATAGAGTCCTTAGGGATACTTTTCCCATCAACAGTTTTCATGGCCTTAAAAGGACCATTCTTTATTATACACCAAGTCTCATAGCCCATGGCTTGAACGAATATTTTCATTCTAGCCTTCCAATAAACATAATCACTACCATCAAAGAAAGGAGCTCTGTTCGTAGCTTGATCTTCTACGTGTGTGAAGTTAGTGTTGAATGCCATTGTGAATATATATTTCACAGAGTGTTTAAGCCCAACTTAGACAGTGACAAACCTGTCTCTGATACCAATTGTAGGATCGAGATTGACTAAGAGGGGGTGAATTAGACCCTTTTTAAATTTTAATGCTATAGGCAGACAAACACAATAATAAAAATAACAGGGAGAGAGAGGAAAACCAACACAAGAGTTTTTACGTGGTTCGGCCAAACCTTGCCTACATCCACGCTTCAAGGTTCCCCTTTGAAGATCCTTAACCTTCTCCTCAACGAGAATACAAGATCGAACTTCCGAGCGTCGATCTACTGCCTTTTACAATACTGGATTATTCTTCACGGGCGATAATCCACTGCCTTATACAGATATTTGAGTTTGTAAATTTCAAGCTCAGACTACACTCTCAAAGATTTAAAAATCTCAAGTTATCGAATCGAGAGGTGTAGAAGAGTAATACAGAGTATGCTCAAATTTTGAAGATTAGGGCTCAAGAATAAAATTGGCAAAAGTGTGTTCTTCGTGTTCTAACCTCGGCTTAAATACTTTTGTCTTGAATGCTTCTTTCTTCAAATTGGAAAAATGTTACAGGTTGGGAGCATCCGTACTGAAGCAGTATCTGTTGCTTCTGAGATTGCTGTTCGCCGTCGCCATTAACATTCTGGAGTTAATGCTGAAACGACGTCACTGTAGCTTCGCGATTAGTTTGAATTCTGGCAGAAGATCATCGTGGAAGCACTTAAAATATCGGAACGTCATCGGTAATGCACTCGAAACGCCATCGGATGATACAACACAATAAGCTATCGCAGATGTATCTTCAAAAAACGCCATCGGCAGATGCATCTTCAACTCCAATCGCTTGTACTCCATCGGCAGATGCAAGCCTTGTACTCCATCGGCAGATGCAGCTTGAAAACGCCATCGGCAGATGCAAGCCTTGTACTCCATCGGCAGATGCAAGCCTTGTACTCCATCGGCAGATGCAGCTTGAAAACGCCATCGGCAGATGCAGCTTGAAAACGCCATCGGCAGATGCAAGCCTTGTACTCCATCGGCAGATGCAGCTTGAAAACGCCATCGGCAGATGCAAGCCTTGTACTCCATCGGCAGATGCAAGCCTTGTACTCCATCGGCAGATGCAAGCCTTGTACTCCATCGGCAGATGCAAGCCTTGTACTCCATCGGCAGATGCAAGCCTTGTACTCCATCGGCAGATGCAAGCCTTGTACTCCATCGGCAGATGCAGCTTGAAAACGCCATCGGCAGATGCAAGCCTTGTACTCCATCGGCAGATGCAAGCCTTGTACTCCATCGGCAGATGCAAGCCTTGTACTCCATCGGCAGATGCAAGCCTTGTACTCCATCGGCAGATGCAAGCCTTGTACTCCATCGGCAGATGCAGCTTGAAAACGCCATCGGCAGATGCAAGCCTTGTACTCCATCGGCAGATGCAGCTTGAAAACGCCATCGGCAGATGCAAGCCTTGTACTCCATCGGCAGATGCAAGCCTTGTACTCCATCGGCAGATGCAAGCCTTGTACTCCATCGGCAGATGCAAGCCTTGTACTCCATCGGCAGATGCAAGCCTTGTACTCCATCGGCAGATGCAAGCCTTGTACTCCATCGGCAGATGCAAGCCTTGTACTCCATCGGCAGATGCAAGCCTTGTACTCCATCGGCAGATGCAAGTTGAAGTTCCATCGGCAGATGCAGCTTGAAAACGCCATCGGCAGATGCAAGCCTTGTACTCCATCGGCAGATGCAGCTTGAAAACGCCATCGGCAGATGCAAGCCTTGTACTCCATCGGCAGATGCAGCTTGAAAACGCCATCGGCAGATGCAAGCCTTGTACTCCATCGGCAGATGCAAGTTGAAGTTCCATCGGCAGATGCAGCTTGAAAACGCCATCGGCAGATGCAAGCCTTGTACTCCATCGGCAGATGCAAGCCTTGTACTCCATCGGCAGATGCAAGCCTTGTACTCCATCGGCAGATGCAAGCCTTGTACTCCATCGGCAGATGCAAGTTGAAGTTCCATCGGCAGATGCAAGCCTTGTACTCCATCGGCAGATGCAAGCCTTGTACTCCATCGGCAGATGCAAGCCTTGTACTCCATCGGCAGATGCAGCTTGAAAACGCCATCGGCAGATGCAAGCCTTGTACTCCATCGGCAGATGCAGCTTGAAAACGCCATCGGCAGATGCAGCTTGAAAACGCCATCGGCAGATGCAGCTTGAAAACGCCATCGGCAGATGCAAGCCTTGTACTCCATCGGCAGATGCAGCTTGAAAACGCCATCGGCAGATGCAAGCCTTGTACTCCATCGGCAGATGCAGCTTGAAAACGCCATCGGCAGATGATACAACACAATAAGCTATCGGCAGATGTATCTTAACACGCCATCGGCAGATCGCATCTTCAAACTCCATCGGCAGATGCAGCTTGAAAACGCCATCGGCAAGAAGCAGCTGACATCTCCATCGGCAGATGCATCTTCAAATGCCATCGGCAGATGCAGCTTGAAAACGCCATCGGCAGATGTAGGCCTTGAACTCCTTCGGCAGATGCAAGCCTCTGTACTTTCCTTCGGCAGATGCAAGCCTTGTACTCCATCGGCAGATGCAAGCCTTGTACTCCATCGGCAGATGCAAGCCTTGTACTCCATCGGCAGATGCAAGCCTTGTACTCCATCGGCAGATGCAAGTTGAAGTTCCATCGGCAGATGCAAGTTGAAGTTCCATCGGCAGATGCAAGCCTTCAACGCCATCAGTTTGAGCGAGCGATCGACAGGTGTAGCTTTGCCTTTTGTCGTTTAGCGATCGGCATGTGTGGTTCTTTAAAACTCCACTGTTTTTGTCGTTTTTCCTATCGGTGGATGCCATTCTTTTCTTCAACCGGTGGATGTCTTCTTTGTCTTTTAGCTATCGATTAATGTGAACATTTTATACAATTTTAGCCCTGTACACTTAACCAATATTGTTAGAAAACTAAAATACCCTTTTTAAGGGTATTTCCAACAGATTAAAACACAAACATAATTCGTTATTCTCATTTAACAAACATAATCAAATTACATATTTATCATCCAAATACATCATCAAAAACTTAGTTAGACTTAAACACTAATTAAGTCAACACTGTTAAGGGAACTAATCCGCCCCTTAATCGATGAAGAGGATATATGACTTTGGGAAATTGATCCCACTCCCAATGGAACCGAGGGATCAGATTATGTACGAATGAAATCACAACTGAGTTGAGAAAGTAGAAATTGCATGAACAGGATTTATGTTTCAGCATTTCATTTCATTAATGCTCTACTTATTTAGCATTAAGCTAATAGATGAGTTTTGTGATGTAGGTGTTGAGTTCCCAACAGGTAACTACTCTGAGTTTACAGAAGAATAGGCGATGTTGATGGAGCACATCTATGCCACGGTTTGGTCCACTGATGAGGCGGTTTAACAAATGTCAGTATGTGAAGTCTCATTGGTTAAATGTTTTGTTTAAGTGTGCTGAGGATTTTAATAACAGCAGTAGTTTTGATGTTTTTAACACCTCTGTGGTTTTCTTGTTCTGATTATGAAAACATGATTTGGTTTTAGATGTAGTTGCTTTGCTGAATTTTCATAAAGTTGTTAACTAATGTCCAGTTTACTTTTACTGAGAATTTTAAAGACAGTGATAGCCTTAGCATTTCGGTTATGTTTCTTTTTTTGGGGATTTTTCTGGAAAGAATACTTGATGATTATAATTAGGTATTTTACTGAATTTTGGATGCTGAGTGTTACTGTTCATCGGTGGATGTAGTCTATCGGTGGATGCTGAGTGTTACTGTTCACTGGTGGATAGAGTCTATTGGTGGATGTTGAATGTTACTATTCACCGGTGGATGTAGTCTATCGGTGGATGTAATCTATCGGTGGATGTTGAGTGTTACCGTTCACCGGTGGATGTAGTCTATCGGTGGATGCTAAAGGTTGCTGTCGTTCGAAGGATTTGATTAGTAGATGTAGTCTATCGGTGGATATAGTCAATCGGTGGATGCTGAGGGTTACTGTCGTTCGAATGATTTGATCGGTGGACGAGAGCGGTGGATGTGGGTAGTCGACGTATCGTTCGACTGTCACTGTTTAGCAGTAGATGTCTTTTGTTTCGTGAGCAGTGGATGTGGGTAGTCGACATGTTGTTCGACTGTCACTATTTAGCGGTAGATGTCTTTTGTTTCTTAAGCGGTGGATGTGAGTAGTCGACGTGTCGTTCGACTGTCACTGTTTAGCGGTAGATGTCTTTTGTTTCTAGAGCGGTGGATGCGGGTAGTCGACATGTCGTTCAACTGACACTGTTCAGCGGTAGAGGTATTCTTTTTTCTTTTATTTTCTTTCAACCGATTGACTTTAATATTTTAGTTAATGTTGTTTTACACAAGTGAATTTCCGCTGCAAGTTTTAACGTTTTAAGGGTCAAACTTTGACCGTTGAGTGAAATTTTGAAATTTTCTCAGAATGTCATAGTGTGGTTCAGCATTGTGAGTAGCGAACCGGGTTCAGAAAACTCGGGGCGTGACACCTTAGCACACTGAGCACTGTCCGTGAGTCTAGTTCACCTAAACCAATCCATAGCATTCATTATCAAAACCGGGTCTGAACATTCAAACTTCGAAGATTTACGAAACTCCTAACTAAAAGAAATTTCCTAAACTTCTAATAAACTTCTCTTGGGCATTTCGCCGAGCAATTTACGCTCACAAACTATAAACCTCCATTAATGGAGTTCTCCAAAGCTTCACATACCCGGTTTTTAACCAAAACACTAAATACATCCATTATTTCGCTCAACAACGCTCAATAATCATAAATAAGGCAATACCTAACCTTTTCTAACATAACCCGACTAATTTGACGAAAATCTAACGAAACCCTAACTGTTTAACAACCCAAAAATCAGAAATAAACCTTCCAAAATCGTAGAACCTTACCTAGGGAGTTTTTTCGTAGAAGAAACGTGAAGGAAACGTTGAAGATCGGAGGAGGAACGTTGAAGTGTGAAGAACGCCGTGGAGGAGAAGCAAAATCGCCGTTGGAGAGAGATTTTGGAGAAAAAAACGTTTAGTGTGGGAAGAAGAAGGGGTTTTCTGATTTTTAATGTATTAGACTTGTCAAATGACAAGTTTGCCCCTCCATTTGATTTTCCGTCTATCTCATTGTTTGACTATTGGTTCAGTTTCTCCAAAATTCTCTTATTTCGCCAAATGGATTTAATTTACTATTTTTACGAATTTAAACCTCTATAGGGTTAAAAACTGCAACTCGAGCGTTACTCTTTCGATTTAGATTCAGAAATTCCCATATTTCTCCTAAAATTCGCATTAGTTATTATGGTTCCATTAAAACTCTCAATTCACAAAACAGACTTTTTTTTTAATTATTTACAAAAATGCCGTTATGCGGCAAAATTCAAAAACCTGTGAAACCGGGTGTTACATACTTGGTTATTTCAATGTTCAGCTGCACATAGTTCAACAAAAGATGAACACAACAGCAGATTCTTATCATAGGGAGATAAGTTTCTGTTGGGTATAATGTGTCCAACAAACAAATATTATGAACATTTTTATTGCATATAATAAATAAATAAATAATTTTTATGTTTGCATTATACGATATACTTTATAAATTCATTGAAAAATCATTGATTACTTGTGCAATTTTAAATTTACATATATATTTATATATGTGGGATTAAATTTTAAAAGAAATAACCATATTAGTCCATAACTTATATTTTAAGTATATGTTCTGTAAACTAATAAAGTTCACTTTGTTGAAAACTTGTAACACCTGAATTTTCTGTACTATGTAATTGTCCCTAAAAGAATATGTACAAACACTTTGTTAATGTAATATATATTTTTTATGGAGATTTTGGTCGAATGAGTGATTGATGAAAGTAAAAGAAGAAGAGATAAGAATTAGTAAGAAGTATGGGAACGTGATAGCTCATGGATATTAAGACATGATTTAAGGTTTTACAAAAAGGGGTTTTAATGTTGATGAATTAAGAGAAGATGGTTAAATAGTAAAAAGGCAAGGATGAAGGGGTTAATTGTAATTAAAAAACAATTAAACATAAACCCTCTCCTTCCTCTTCTTCTCCTCCACGTAATTCTCCAGTCTTCTCTTCTTCCATTGTTGCTTCATCTTCCACGCCAAAGCTCATCTTTCAAGGATTTAAGGTAAGAAAAGTTTGGGTTATTGGTTATGTTTGTTAAATGATGACTAATAAGAGGTTTAGTGCAAGATTTTCTCATGGGTTTTGAGATCTGAAAATTCAGAATAGGTGTTGGATTTTCTTTCTTTAATTTGATATTTCATCTTGATTTAAGATTATATAATGATCAATGGTGGAGTAAATGGATAGAAATGTATGTTTGAAGCTTAGATTGGAAATTATGTTTGAAAAATCAGCAAAACAGGGCATATTATGATTTCTGGAATTTCGGCTAAGTTAATTATTTTGGTTTGTTAAATGGATAATTTCATTAGAAACTAGACACTTCAAGGATTAATTTGGCTGTTGAATTGTTGAAATCGGATAAAAATTGAATAAGTTGTGAATTTTAGAAGTTATTGTACAAAAACTGGAAAATTTTAGTGGGCAGTTAGGTTTTGATTTTTCTGCCATTGATTATGCTTTGGTTTTGGAAAATGGATTACACACCAGCATAAACTAGACCTTATAAGGTTTCCAAAACATGTTGAATCATTTAATTCGGATAAAAATTGAGTGAGATATTGAAGTTTGAAGTTGAGCCAATTTTAAAGGCAAAATCCGAGGTTTTGAGTGGTGTTAATTGAATTTTGTCAATTGATTTGGTTTAAACTAGTTGAGTTAGACTTAGATTATGTTTTGCTTGGTTGATTAGTTTGTGCCTATATGATGTTATTAATTGTTCAAATACACATGTTTTAAGTTATTAAAACTTCAAGAAAACGTCAAGGTTTGTTTAAATTCTGAAGGATCAAAGGTAAGATTATATTGCATGTATTTGGCCCTTAAGGCCTATATCACAAAGGTATTAGGTTTTATATACTTTAAGGGGCACACTGATGGGTAGTTAGATTATTAGAATATGTTTTATGTTAAGTGTCGTGGCTTTATTGAACAGTCTTAATGATTTGTCTATGGTTATGCATTGAGGATATGTCTACATGTTATGTTATGTTATACGCACATTGTATGTTAATGCATCATGTTTTCAAGAAATCATGCAAAATAGTTTATGCATATGTTTTATGTAAGAAAGATAAGAACATGTTATATAATGCACCGGTTAAGTTGTGGGATGGGGAGAAGATTTTAAGTGCGACAAAATGGGAGATGGTGAAATGAAACACCCCAGGCCGATGGTGATATGTAACAGGCTGTGTCGTCACATGTCATGTCTATTGCGTCTACTCCTCTAACACGCCCTTTTAACCACCATGTTACTTGAATAGTAATGTAATGTAACAAATGTTCATGTTTTGAAAAGTATCACGCATAGCACGAGCATTTTATAGCATTGACATGATGTTGCTCAGCTTTAGGTTCATTAGTTAAACTTTGTGATGTAGGTACTGATCGTACAGATGAGAACTTTGAGCCTCAAGTTGATGAATAAAGACAGTTGGAGGAACAAACTTATGATGGTTGGTTGTTGTAGTTAGGCGATATTTTGACCCGTAGGTAATGTTTTAAGGTTTTATGTACATGTTTTATAGTTTTTTGAACTCGATGTATAGATAGCTTTTCAGAATTTGGTGAATACTGAAATTGTTTGGAAGTTATTTTGTCTATGTGGATATGTCTACTATTTAGAGTCTCTCATGCGTTTTGTTTTTAAACTTCCGCTACGTATCACAGATTTTAATTGGGCGGAGGAATTTGGTGTTAATGTTGTTTAAGTAATGGTATAGATGGATGTAAATGTTTGGATGATTAAGGATGTTGATAGATGAAGTTTTATAATGTTTTATAGGTTAAGAAAAGGTTGGTTAAGGTTTGGGTAGATTTGATGAAGTAATTATAGGTGAAAAATGAAGGAAATGGGTGAAAAGTAGAGAAGGGGCGCGGAAGGTGTGGGTGAGGTGTCGCCGGGGTGCGTGCTGCTGGAGTGTGCAGCGCCCAGCCGATCGATCGGGCACTAGGGCGCGATCAATCAGCGCTTGGTGAAAAGAAATGGCAGAGAGCTTGCCGAACGATTGCACGCAAGGTGCGATCGATTGGCTGATGTAAAGCTTTGGTGTTTGGCACCCGAGAGGGTGCCGATCGATCGCGCACAAGGCACAATCGATCGGCCCTAGCGTGCACAGGGAGAGCGCGCGATGCGCGTGGTGAGCATGGCGCGTGCCACATGTTATGAGGTGCTGTTTTTTTTTATGTTTTTGATTTTCAATGGTACTTCTTTCCGACTTTAAACGAGTTCTTTTAAGTACGTTTCAAGCACATTTCCAACTATGTGAAAGGGGTTCAAAAGTCCAAAATCCATTTTAAAGTTTTAAGGAAAATTCAAGAAATTTTACGTCCAAAAACATGTCTAAGTTCATGCAAGTTATTGTAGGATCGTGATTGTCTAAAAGGGGGGTGAATTAGAAATTTCTTAACCTAATCATTTTTAACAATGCAAATTAGCTTTATGTTATCTTCTCTCTTTGTATGCAATTACTAACAAACACATAAAAGTAAAAGTAAGGGAAAGAGATTGACACCGATATTTTTACGTGTTTCGGCCAACCTTGCCTACGTCCACGCTTCAAGGTTTCCCCTTGAAGATCCTTTCTTTCTCCTCAACGAGATTTCTTGATCGAACTTCACGGGTATCGATCTACTATATTACAACTTTGGATTGAACTTCATAGGCGTCAATCCACTGCCTTCAAGTTTTACAATGTTGAGAAATATTGAACACAAAACTACACTCTCTCAAAAACAAAATCTCAAGTTTAGGTGTAGAGAGTCAAGGAGTATTACAAATTTAACCTCGTGAGATATTAGAGAAAATCGTTCAAGTTGGCAAAAGTTCTTCTCTCGAGCTACTATTCTTCCTTTTATACTGATGTCAGTAAATTGCTTCTCATTCGGACAACTCCTTGTTTCCATACCAAAATATGACCGTTGTGAAGAGTCTGTACGAAGAAAACTAGTCGTTATGGCCTGCAGTAGATATTACTCGCGGCAGAAGACTTCTTGATTCGGATCATATTATCCAAGTGGACAAAATTTACTTTTGGCGGAAGTCTTCTTGATTTGGAAGATAAGCATTCTCGGTTTTGGTTGTCGATTTCGGTAGACGTCATTGTCTGGTCGACTTGACTTTGTTGCAGAGTCATACTTGGTTTTGGTCGACGTTGCTTTCAGTAGACATATCTGCCGGATGACTTCAGAATCTGGTCGACTTGGTTTTGGTCGATATTGAATTCGGTAGACTTCAGAATCTAGTCGATTTGGATTTGGTCGACGTTAATTTCGGTAGACTTCAAACTTCAGTCGACTTTACTTAGTCCAGTTGATATATCTGGTAGATGTCTTCCAAATCTGCTTTGACAGCGGTAGATGTTCAATTGGTTCCACCATCGGTCGATGTTCATTTTGGCAGACAACTTAAACGTCTGGTTGGCATTATGAATACTCCATTCTTGACTACAAACACTTAATCAAAAACATTAGAAAACATAATACCCTTTTTAAAAGAGAATTTCCAATTAACTGCAACTATCAATAACATTCATTTCTTACAATCATTTTATGGTTATATATTTCACATCAATCACAATCATCAAAAATATAGTTAGACTTAAACACCGTTTAAGTTAACAATCTCTCCTTTTTTATGATGACAAACATAAAATGAATAACCATATACTCCTTCACACCATATACTCCCCCATGCTATTCTGACAATGTATAAACTCTCTCATACTCTATGCATTAATATCAACTATTTTTCTCCCCCTTTGACATTATAAAAAAAATATTAACAAGCAATTGAATAGTCAAAAATGTCATTCAACACAAGACAAGTGTGATAAATAAGGAGAAAAAAATTCAAAGATAAATAATGATAAAGAATGATCAACAAATGAGTATCCTAAGAAAGTCCTAAGGTCTGAAACTAGCTAACCGAGACAGAGAATGGAGGATGTAATGATACAATGGAAGAAACAGCAGAAAAATCCCTAGAACATGCGAGCATAGAAATCACTCGCACATCTGAACGGAGGCTCATCTTCATCCTCGTCTGGAACAATAGCAATAGGAGAAATAGGAGAAGTTCCTTCTCCAGCATTTACATCTCCTGCATCCCCTTCTTCAGCTATCGGTGTACCATCAAAGGGCTCTCCCTCCTCAACTGGTTCAGCCATGACAAGATCACTAGGTCCAGCAACATCATCAGCAACATTAGCTGGATTAACTACTGGCTAGTCTTCACAAACAACATCCTCAACAGCATCCTGAGCTACAACAGTCCCTACCGCACCCCAAGTCACAACACCTGAAGAAACAGCTAGAGTGGCTGGATGATCTTCCTCAGGATTCTCTTCACCTTCATCTGGGCCTTCATCCAGATGAGAGGGCTCACTATCACTCCTAGCTGAAGATAAGTTAAGATAGCCAAGGTGAGTGATAATGCGATCAGACTCTCGTTGCAAGTTATCTGCTAAATGACTGGTATTGAATCTAACGGAAGAGATGACATCATCAATAGTAAATTTACTGTGATCTGTTTCCGCTTGATCAATACGAGTGTAAAGTCCTTGAATAGCAGCTGCAAGATGATCATTCCGAGAGAGGGTAGAGGCTTCGAGTTGACGAAGCTGGGAGAGGCCTAGTTTTGATAGAACAAAAGCTTCAAACTGATCTTGTCGGGAGAGATACATGGACTGAAAGGATTCAATGCCTGTGCCAAAGCTTTCGATACTCGCCCGAAGCTCATGATATTGTTCTTCAGAAATAGAATTCCTCACTTGAGAAGTGGGAGGACCTTGAGGTCGAGGAGGAACACGAGCTATCAATGAAAGAGCCTGTGCTGGCAAAGAAACAGGAATTGGACTGGAGGGATGTGGAAGAGTAGCTGCTTGAACTTCCGGAGGATCAAGCAGAAAATTTTGATCATCAAAGCCCTCGGCAGCTGATGGAGAAAGTCGGAGCAGGTTGGAGGGGATGAAATGAGAGATCATAGAAACTGAGGAGGATCAAGGGAAGGAATATAAGCCTCTTTCTGAACATCAGCCTCTTCTTCTTTTCTCCCAATAGCACTCTTCGCCTCTTCCGAAGTGCAGGAGGAGTCTGAGAGGTACTGCTTCTGGAAACACCTCCCTGTGATTCTTTGTCCCACAAAACACATTGCTTATTTCTTGTAATTCTCATTCGCAGCAAGGTGGAAGCAGAAAAGAGATCAGTGTTCTTCAACAGAATTGGCTCGTCTTCAGCCAGCAATTGAACACCGAATCTATGGAAGATCTTCATTAATAATAGATTATATGGAAGAGATTTGGAGGCTGTTTTGACAACCTGGAGCATCCACTTTAGAATTATGCTCCCAATGTGAAATGGTTCTTTCCTGAAGAACCTGTACAGAAGGAAAAGATCAATTCCACTGATGTGTTCTCGATGACCATCTCTAGGGAGGATGTTGTAGTTGATCATTTGATGGAAGACTCTGGCCCTAATATTCAAGTCCTTGCCCTTGAGCTTTAGAGAGGTGTTGTTTGGATCCTTGGAAATCTGTTTGGCTAAAGCCAGTCCCACTTGTGTTCCAACGAAGGGAGGATCCTTGTAAACCTCAAAATATCTAGGCATATCGTTCAGAAACTCACAATTGAGTATCTCATGAATTTTTTCTTGAGTCAGCTCTATGTGTCTTCCATACACATAGCTGCGGATGACAAGAGGAGAGGTAGAGTGCTCTAGATTAGCATAAAACATCCTAATTGGGGTTTCACAGTACGAAGTGTCTAGTTCGAATAGACCTAACAACCCCATTTTTTGGAGAGACTGCTTCAGTGATAACCCATAGAGGTCCTTAAACACAACGCCTCTACTTTTAATAACATGCTTCTCTTCAAATTTTTTATAGTACCTATTAAGTGCAGCCTCATTGAGAAACTACAGAGAGGGCCTTTGAAAAGAAGGAGGTTGCACTACCGGTGGAGACTCTATTTGGCCTGTACTCTTCTGCTTCTTTCTTGAAAAGGTTTTAGAGGAGGATGCCATTTATAGAGCATAGATAAGATAGGTGACTGGAGTTGAGTGAAAGAATCATCGGAGAGAATCATTGGAGAGAATCGTTGAAGAGACAAGTGAATATGAGAAATTTTTAAAGGATTTTCGTGCTCTGGAAGATAAGTAGGGTTTCTGTAATCCGAATGCTAATTTATAGGATTTAAGAATAAACTTCGTCCGATTTGTACATCGACCATTCCCTATATCTTCCGTTTCATAAGTTGACGCAGTCGATGTACTTCAGAATACCTCAAAATTTTTTAACCGTTCAATCCAGAGAAATGTAAGTTTTTACGAACGCATGATATCGACCGTTTAAGGTTTTTCACTCCTCATAATACCTAAAAGAATTCTAATATCATTGAATGACTTTTCATCAAAGGGTTTTGTAAAGATGTCTGCTAATTGGTCAGAAGAATTGACAAATTCTAAAGTGATATCACCTTTTTGAACATAATCCCTAATGAAATGATAACTGACTTCGATGTGCTTAGTCCTAGAGTGTTGGATAGGATTTTTTGAAATGTTGATAGCACTTGTATTATCACATCTGATCCGAATTCTATCATAGGAGAGATTATAATCCTCTAGAGTTTGCTTCATCCAAAGCATTTGAGCACAGCAACTACTAGCGGCAATATATTCACTTTCGGCAGTTGAAAGTGCTACAGAATTCTGCTTCTTAGAGTACCAAGATACGAGTGATTCTCCTAGGAACTGACATATCTCACTAGTGCTTTTTCTATCAACTAGACTTCCTGCATAGTCTGAGTCTAAATATCCTACAAGATCGAATGATGTACTCTTTGGATACCACAATCCTAGATCATAAGTTCTACTTAGATATCTGAATATTCGTTTAACTACATTTAAATGAGATTCGTTAGGAGAGGCTTGGAATCTAGCACATAAGCATACACTAAACAGAATGTCAGGTCTACTAGCGGTTAAGTATAGAAGTGAACCAATCATTCCTCGATATTTCTTAATATCTACACTTAACCCATTTTTATCTTCGTCCAATTTAGTAGTGGTGCTCATTGGGGTTCTAGCTGGTTTAGAAGAGCTCAGTCCAAATCTCTTTAAGAGCTCTTTAATGTATTTTTCTTGACAGAAGAAAATACCATTTGAATTTTGACTAATATGAAAACCTAAGAAGAATTTTAACTCCCCCATCATACTCATATCAAATTCACTTTGCATTAGGGAGAAGAATTCATCGCACAGTGAGACATTAGTTGAACCGAATATAATATCATCGATATAGATCTGCACAATGAGTATATCTTTGTCCTTTTGCATGGTAAATAAAGTTGAATCGGTTTTACCCTTTTTGAACTTCCTTTCTTTAAGGAAATTCTTCAACCTATCATACCAAGCTCTAGGAGCTTTCTTAAGTTCATATAGAGCTTTCTTGAGTTTGAACATATGATCAACCTTGTCATAAGCTTTGAAACCAACAGGTTGCTCTACATAAACTTCTTTCATGATATATCCATTGAGAAAAGCACTCTTTACATCCATTTGAAAGAGTGTGAAGTTCTTGTAGCAAGCATAAGCTAAGAGTATCCTAATTGACTCTAAGCGAGCCACTGGAGCAAAGGTTTCCTCAAAATCTATCCCTTCTTCTTGGCTGTACCCATTGGCAACCAATCTAACCTTGTTTCTGACAACTATCCCATTTTCATCCAACTTATTCTTAAAAACCCATTTGGTTCCTATAATTGGATGATCTTTAGGCCTTGGAACAAGTTCTCATACATTGTTCCTTTCGAATTGATTCAACTCTTCTTGCATGGCAACTATCCAATTTTCATCTAACTCGGCTTCCTCAAATTTCTTAGGTTCTATTTGAGATATGAATACAATATTAGCACAAAGATTTCTAAGAGAGGCTCTAGTTTTGACTCCTAAGGAAGGATCACCTAGAACTTCATCTAAAGGATGATTTTTGACAAATTTCTAATCTATAGGAAGAGCATCATTTCCATCCTTGATTAGAACAATTTCTAGAGATTTTGAAGAAGGATCTAGGGGATTTTCTCCTTGAAAGGTTTCAGCTTTATCACCGAGAGAAAGAGAATCTATGTGCATTTCTAAACCATCATCCTTTTCCACATTTATTGTGGGATGGGGTGATTCATCAAAGTTGACATGCATGGATTGTTCAATTACTAGAGTCCTTTTGTTGAATACTCTATAGGCTTTGCTAGATGAGGAATAACCAACAAATATTCCAATATCCATTTTAGAATCGAATTTGGCCAAGTTGTCCTTGGTGTTAAGGTTGAAGCACTTACAATCAAAAGCTCTAAAGTATTTGACACTAGGAGATTTGTCATTCCATAACTCATAGGGGGTTTTCTCTAGAATCGGTCTTATAGAGACCCGGTTTAGCACATAGCAAGCTGTGGAAACAGCTTCTGCACAAAAATATTTTGGAAGAGAATTTTCATTGACATTGGTCCGACCAAGCTCTTAAAGATACCTATTTTTTCTCTCAACAACTCCATTTTGTTGAGGGGTTCTAGGGGATGAGAAATTGTGCTCAATTCCATGTTTGAGACACAAGAGTTCAAATTTTTCATTCTCAAATTCTCCACCATGATCACTACGAATAGCTACAATGGTGAGACCTTTTTCATTTTGAACTCTTTTCCTAAAGCTAGAGAAGATGTCAAATGTTTCGTCCTTTGACTTTAGGAAGAACACCCATGTGAACCTAGAGAAGTCATCTACTATAACATAGGCATAGAATTTTCCGCCTAGACTAGCCACATTAGAAAAACCGAAAAGATCCATGTGAAGTAGTTGTAGGGGATTGGATGAAGATATTGCATTCTTTGATATAAAAGAACTTTTGATTTGCTTGCCCATTTGGAAAGCTTCACAAACTTTATCTTTCTCAAAGAATATTTTTGGAATCCTTCTAACTAGATTATTCTTAGTGGTCTTAGCTAAGGTATCCATACCTACGTGTCCTAATCTTCTATGTCAAGTCCAACTATCAACTAACAAATTCACAGCAAAGCACTTTTCATCAAAACATTCAATATTATCTAAATCAATTGTGTACACATTTTCTTTTCTATAACCTTTAAACAGCACTTTACTAGATGAGCTATCCTTAATTATACAAGAATTTGATTTAAAAGTCAATTTATATTCTTTATCACACAATTGGCTAATACTAAGTAAATTATGTTTTAACCTTTCTACTAACAACATATTTTCAATAATAGGGTTAGAGCAATTACCTATGTTACCGATGCCAACAATTTTTCTCTTTTGATTCCCGACAAAAGTGATGTTTCCTTTCTTCTTGTTGACATAGGCAAACTTCGTTGAGTCTCTCGTCATATGCCTCGAGCATCCACTATCGAGGTACCATTGATTCTTCCCGGGAGAACTATCAACCTACAAAATAGTAATCAAGTGGTCTTCTTAGGTACCAAAATCTTTTAGGTCCTAGTGTTAGATTTGATTCCCTTAGGAACTCACTGTAATTTACCAAATAAATTAGAGTTGTTAAATTTTAAAGGACATAAAAAAGATTTATGGTCTACTTCATTACACATGTGGCACGTGGATGATTTGACAAAAAAATTCTTGTATAATTTCTTTTTATTAAACTTTTCATAACCAATTCTGGCCTTATCAAAGGTTACTCTTTGACTTCCTAAGAGCATATTCAAGTTTTTGCTCCCATTAGTGAATTTCAAAATTATGTCATTCAAACTATCATTCTTAGACATAAGATCACCAGTTTTCATTTCATGTAAACTAATCTCTTTAGCATGCTTTTCAATTAAGTTAGCATTTTCCTTTTTCAACAGGTTGTATTTAGACTTAAACATGTCATATTGTTTAATTAAATCATTGAAGGCATCAATTAAATCACCATCATCATTATCACTATCACTAGAAGAATCACTAACCTCGTTTTCCTTGGCCAAGAAGCACAAGTTGGCCACTTCCTCGTCTTCGGAGGAGGTGTCACTTTCGCTATCATCCCATGTGGCTTTCATGGCCCTCTTTTTAAACTTTTTGGGAGCCTTCTTGGCTTAAGAACATTTCGCCTTGATGTGTCCCGGCTTTCCACATTCAAAACACATGATCTCTTTTTCTTTTTGTGGTTTATCTCCTTTTGAGAATCACTTCCCTTACATTCTCTTTCGTTGGAGAAATTTGCTGAACTTTCTCGTGATGAATGCAATCTCCTCGTTATCCTCTTCTTGCTCGGATTCTTCTCTTTTGCTTGACGAGGCTTTGAGGGCAATATCTTTTCTCTTGGAGACTTCCTTTTCTTTGAGATCTTCCTTCTCATTAGCTCTCATTGTTATCTCATGTGTTATGAGATATCTAATGAGTTCTTCAAGTTTGAGAACCTTAAGATCTCTAACTTCTTGAATGGCTATCACCTTGGGCTGCCACCCTCTTGGTAGACACCTAAGAATCTTCCTTACCAATTCTTTATTTGGGTACGTTCTACCAAGCACTTTTAAACTATTAGTAATGTTAGTAAAACGAGTAAACATTGAGCTAATAGATTCATCTTTTTCCATATAGAACAACTCATATTCATGCACTAACATACTCATTTTACTTTCTTTTACTTGATTTGTTTCTTCGTGAATTATTTCAAGTAAACGCCAAATTTCAAACGCACTATCACAACCTTATACTCTATTAAATTCATCTCTATTTAGAGCACAATGTAAAGTGTTGATTGCCTTAGTAATCAAGCTCAAATTCTTTTTATCTAAATCACTTAGTTCATGTGATGCTTTGTGAATACTAACACCATTTTCAATTTTGACCACTATGAATGGACCATTTTTAATGATATTCCATAAATTATAATTTATAGCTTGAACAAAAATTCTCATCCTAGACTTCCAATAAACATAATCATTTCCATCAAAGAATGGAGGTTTAGTAATAGATTGTCTTTCTACATGTGAGGTGTTGGTGTTGAGTGCCATATCTGGTTAGGCAACAATATATATATATATATAATCACACAAATCTAACGTTCACAATTTAGACAATTTTAAACCTTGCTCTGATACCAATTGTAGGATCGTGATTGTCTAAGAGAGGGGGGGTGCATTAGAAATTTCTTAACCTAATCGTTTTTAACAATGCAAATTAGCTTTACTTCTCTCTTTGTATGCAATTACTAACAAACACATAAAAGTAAGAGTAAGGGAAAGAGATTGACACCGATATTTTTACGTGGTTCAGCCAACCTTGGCTACGTCCATGCTTCAAGGTTTTCCCCCTTGAAGATCCTTTCTTTCTCCTCAACGAGATTTCTTGATCGAACTTCACGGGCGTCGATCTACTGCCTTACAACTTTGGATTGAACTTCACGGGCGTCAATTCACTGCCATCAAGTTTTACAGTGTTGAGAAATATTTAACACAAAGCTACACTCTCTCAAAAAAAAATCTCAAATTTAGGTGTAGAGAGGTGTAGAGAGTCAAGGAGTATTACAAATTTAAGCTCGTGAGAGATTAGAGAAAATTGTTCAAGTTGGCAAAAGTTATTCTCTCGAGTTACTATTCTTCCTTTTATACTGATGTCAGTAAATTTGTAACACCCGACATTTTCAGCCAGGTGATTTTCTCAACGGAATTAACTGTCACCTTTTGTAATATCCGGCTTGTACGGATTTTTGATTTAATATATTATATTCATATTTTATTATATAATGGCATTGTTGGTAGATATGTCAAATCAGGTCCGTTTTACGAAAAGAAAGCGTCATTTCGATCCTAACGATTAATAGGAATTTTAAGGAAATTATGAGAATTTTCGAAGATTAAACGTTATATGCCGAGTAAATACAATTCTCGTAATGTAAAAGATGTTCTCGTAAAAAATAGCAAACGAGGTCCAGATTGCGAACGGACAGTTTTGTTATGTTCCAAATAATAAGTTAGACTTGTTGGTGAAATAAGGGAGTTTGGTGAACCCGAATGGTTGGACGATTAACGAAACGAAGGACGAAACGAATAGAATTAAGTGCTAAGGGCAAAATAGTAATTTGCCAAATCAAATTTATAAAACAACTTAACTTTTCTTTCTCCCTCACTTTCTCTCTTCTTCCCTGTTTCTCACGATCGCCAGAGAGCATTTTGGGCGATTCCTCACGGCCGCTCAACGATCCAACCTCCGTTCTCCTCCGTTTCTCCTCCGTTCTTCGTAATTTCTCCTCCAATCGCAATCCTAGGTATGGATCTATGATTCTATAGCGTTAGTTTTCAATTCTCGGATCGTTTTAAAGTTAGGGTTTTATTAGAAATCGAGATTTAGGGTTCGTAATTAATAGGTTAGCCGTGATTAAGTATATATTGAACGTATTGGACGATATTGGACGAAGTTAAATTAATTGGTGAAAAAGTTAAAATTTGTAGATTTTCGGGTTTTTAAGGAAAAACTCGTTAATTGAGGTTTTGGATTATCGAGCATTAATTGACGTTATAAACGCTTCAATTAGCTAAGTTAAGAATTTAGGAAAATTCTTTAGTTAAGATTTGTAATTTGGACGTCAATAGCTTAAATTGGTTTTAACGACAAATATCGTGTTTTGCCTCAGACACACGACTCCCGTGGACGAAGCTTGAGATTTCGCGCGCTCAAGGTAAGTTCTCGTGACTTACTCTGGCCGATTGGCCTACACCGTACTTCGATGTCCCGTCGAGGATCTTAAAGGATTGTTCGTTTAAAGTTGTTTTCGTTGGGTAGATAGGTTTAGACGTTTAGTAGGTTATTTCTTTTACTGTCCTGATGGTACATATGATTGTTTGTTTATAGCTTTATTGAACTGTTCATGCATCACGTATTTTAACTTGGCATGAAAACGAATTTCTGCACTGCACCATGTTTTCTGAAAACCGATGTGGCCCAGAAATTGGGGGCTCAGATCTATTGTGCGGACCGATTGAGGGTCTGGCCAATACCACATTTCATGTACTGTAATTAATGAACGTAATCTGTTATCTGGTCACGCGAGGTGGGGCTCAGGCACGGCTGTACGTGTTGTAAGCGTGTACCCCCCTCCTCTAACCGCACGGGGTAGTCCGACCGCTGGATGGGCCCCCTTCGGTTAGGGGGATGAGATCTCGGTGATATACTGTCTGCGACGCTCTGTTATGCATGATTTCTGAACTCCATATGCAGTGCACGCATCTGCATTTACGTAGAATTTACTGAGCCCGTTAGCTCATAGCATGTCTGTATGGTGTAGGTGACGTTTTAGGTGACATCGAGCCAGGTGAGGACGATGTTCCTCCTCCCAAAGTCTGATGCAGTTGACGGAGAATGGCCCGTGGGAGTGTGCTGAGCAGTCGGCGCGTTTTGACCCGTGGGGATGTCTGCGTAAGTATTTTGGGGGATTTAACGAATGTATAGATGAACAGATTAGGATATTGGATCTGGCTAGATGTTAGGTTTATGTTTGATGTTTTAAACGTTTTTTTGGAAATCTGTTTATATTCTGTGTTTTGATAGTTTTTACTGGAACTGCTTGGAATTTGAAACAGGAGGATTAGACAACTTTTAAACGTATCCATGCAGTTTGTTTTTACGAAAGTTTAACGTATGTTTAGGTTGTTTAATTCGTTGATATTATTGTGTTGGTGAATCGTATTGGGTTTTGTAGTTATGTGTTGGAGAAATTTGAAGGGAAGGAATGAAGGATTGGAAGCAAGGGCAGAGGGCTTGGCGAATGGTCGCCAAGCCTGGCGATTCAATCGCCTTCCTCTGGAAAAATTCCAGAGGAAGTGGCGATTGCTCGCCACAAACTGTGGCGAGCAATCGTCACAGCGATGCAACAGGCGATTACTCGCCTGTTGCAATCGCCTATGGGGGCGATTATTCACCCCACTTATGGGCGAATAATCGCCTCCCTATTTTTTACTTATTATTTAATTGTTTTTAATTTAATTAAATTAAGTTTTAATTAAATGGTTTTTAATGTTTTAATTGTTTTAAAAGTTAATTCAATTCCGATTTGGGTTCTGATTTAAATGTCGGTTTAGTTTCCGCTTAGAGTTTAATTAAAGTATAATAAAAAATAAAATAAAAATAAAAATCGGGTACAGTATTAGGGTCTTGACAGTTATGGTATCAGAGCCCCCGGGTTTTAAAATCGGTTCTGTAGACTGCTCGACTGCACAGCCACTACGCGGACATCCTTCATCAACTGTAAGTCTGTTTATAGCTTTATTTGATTTTGTTTCTTAGGATTATCCGTTTAATTTGTTTTAGGTTTTATACAATATGACTCGAGGAAGAGATCCTAGAGATGACGCGCTAGATCGATTTACGGAGCTAATAGATCGCCAGTCTCAGCATATGGACCGGCAAGCGCAACAGATTACATACTTGGTGAATCGGGAGAACCAGAGAGCCCACGATTTGATAGTTCCTAATAACCAGGGCATGCAGAAGTTTCAGGGCCTACGGCCTCCAGTATTTGATGGTCGATCATCGGATCCTACTGTTGCGGAGGAATGGATCCGGGTTATGGAGGATATGTTAGCTTATGCCGAGGTAGGGAACGGGAGCAAGGTGGCTTATGCTACCTTTCACTTAGCGATGGATGCCCGTTTTTGGTGGGATTCGATCAAGGTGACGACGGATGTATCTATTATGACGTGGGAGCGGTTTAAGACCGTGTTCTTTAACAAGTATTTCAGCCGCACAGTGAGAGTGGCCAAGAGGAATGAGTTTATGCAGCTGAAACAGATTGGTTCGGTTGCTGATTATATTCGGAGGTTCGAGGCATTATCCCGATTTGCACCTCGTCTTGTTAGCGATAATGAGGAGAAGGTGCACCAGTTTATGGAGGGACTTAATCCGGAGATCCGGATGCACGTGGTTGTCTCAGGTATTATTGATGTACCCTTTTCTGATATCACAGTTAGAGCTCTGGACATCGAGGCTGCTAGAGCCACTTGTGTTAGACCGAGGGAGCCAGCGAAGGGCTTCTTCAGAGAGATCCGTCCTCAGTCACAGAACCGAGGTGGGCAGCCTAGAGCGCAGCCCCAGCAGCAGCCGAGGGGTGTGAAGAGACCTCTTGAGGGGGGTAATGATCGGGGTAAAGGGAAGCAAGTACAGGGGACTTCTCAGATACCGTGGTGCCCCGTATGCCAGAGGGAACACAGTGGTGAGTGTCGTGTTGGCACTAACCGATGTTTTAGATGTGGGGAACTTGGCCATTACGTCAGAGATTGCCCGAAACCTGGCCGAGACCAGTTAGGTGGAGATCAGAGGAGAGTGACCCCAAGGATCTTCGCATTTATAGAGCCAGCCGATGTTGATGACGATGATCAGCCTGCTGTGATGGCAGGTACTATTCTGATTATGGGTACAACTGTATTTACTTTGATGGATACAGGAGCTACGCACTCCTTTATATCGATTGCTTGCATGTCTAGACTCAGATTAGTGCCAGAGTTAGCAGAGTGCGAATATAGTGTGATGTTGCCCTCAGGAGAGCGTATGCAGTCAAGTCTGATTGTGCAAGGCAATATTATCTCGGTTGGAGGCAATACCCTCTATGCTCGCCTTATTGTTATGGGCATAGAACACTATGATCTGATCTTAGGGATGGACTGGCTAGCACAGCACTTCGCCACCATCAATTGTCGATCCGGTATGGTGACCTTCTGACCCCCGGGTAAAGCCGAGTTTTCTTATCAGGCGATGAACAGATTGAATAGCTCGCCTATTTCTTATTCCATGATGGTCAACGAACTGTTTAAAGGTGCGTGCTCTATTTATTTGGCCTCTGTATTTGATTGTCAGTTGCTCAGCGGAGAAAAGCCGAGTGACATTCCTATCGTCAGAGAGTTCTTTGGTATTTTCCTTGATGATCTTCCCGGGTTAACCCCAGACCGGGAGATCGAGTTCACTATTGATGTCTATCCAAACTCCGCACCGAGGTTTAAGAACCCGTATCGGTTGGCACCAGCTGAGTTGAGGGAGTTGAGGACTCAGCTTGACGATTTGTTAGAGAAGGGATTTATTCGACCCAGTGTATCGCCTTGGGGTGCGCCCGTTCTGTTTGTTAAGAAGAAAGACGGGACCCTCAGGATGTGCATTGATTATAGAGAGTTGAATAAATTGACGGTGAAGAATAAATATCCGTTGCCTCTGGTCGACGACTTGTTTGATCAGCTACAAGGTGCCCGAGTGTTTTCCAGGATTGACCTACGCTCAGGTTATTATCAGCTGAAGGTCCGGAGGGATGATATACCGAAGACGGCATTCTGAACGAGGTATGGGCATTATGAGTTCCTTGTTATGTCTTTCGGACTTACTAATGCCCCTACAACATTCATGGACTTGATGAACCGTGTCTTCAAGGAGTATCTGGACAAGTTCGTGGTGGTTTTCATCGACGACATCTTGATTTACTCTAAGACGAAGGAAGAGCACGAGGAGCATCTGAGGATCGTTTTACAGATTCTGAGTCAACGCCAGCTGTATCCAAAGTTTTCGAAGTACGAGTTTTGGCTTGACAGAGTGAGCTTCCTTGGCCATATTATATCACAGGACGGAGTTTCTGTGGATCCGAGCAAGATTCAGGTGGTCAGAGATTGGCCACAGCCGAAGAACGTACGTGAGGTGCGTGGATTTCTCGGATTGGCCGGTTATTATCGAAAGTTTATAGAGGGATTCTCGAAGATCGCACTTCCTCTTACACGATTGACTCGGAAGAACGAGAAGTTTGTATGGTCGGCTGCTTGTAGAGATAGTTTTATGGAGTTAAAGCAGAGATTGACCACCGCTCCAGTACTGGCGTTACCTGTTGAAGGTGTCAGATACAGTATTTATTGTGATGCATCTGGAGTGGGACTCGGTTGTGTATTGATGCAGGAGGGGATAGTTATTGCATATGCTTCTCGGCAGTTGAAGCCGTACGAGCAGAATTACCCTACGCACGACCTTGAGTTAGCAGCTGTGGTCTTCGCACTGAAGATATGGAGACATTATTTATATGGGCAGCAGTGCGAGATATTTTCTGACCACAAGAGCCTGAAGTACTTATTTACGCAGAAGGAGCTGAATATGTGACAGAGACGATGGCTCGAGTTTGTCAAAGATTATGATTTTGATATCAAGTACCATCCGGGGAAGGCGAACAAGGTAGCTGATGCTTTGAGTAGAGTGCCTTCTGCGAGTCAGCCTTCACTAGCAGCGATGTCAGTTATGCTGCGGTCTGAGATTGAGAGATTCGATGTGGAGATAGTGGCTGAGTTGTCCAGTATGCTCGCCAACATTTCTCTCAGGCCGACTATTCTTGATCGTATACGTGAGGCTCAGCAGAGTGATTCAGAGTGTATGGAGCTTCGATCCAGCATGACATTGGGAGACTCGTCAGATTTCCATTTATCAGAGGATGGTATTCTGAGGTACAGGCATAGGTGGTACGTGCCTAACGACGAGGACCTGAAGAAGGAGATTTTGGCCGAGGCACATTCTTCAGAATATTCTGTGCACCCGGGGAGTACCAAGATGTACCGGGATTTGAAACAGCACTTCTGGTGGCCGAACATGAAGAGGGAGGTTGCCAAGTACGTTGAGACCTGTTTCGTATGTCAACAGGTGAAGGCAGGCACCAGAGACCGGCCGGAACGTTATTGCCACTGCCAATTCCGGAGTGGAAGTGGGAGCAGATCTCCATGGATTTCATTGTGGGGCTCCCGAGGACGACGAAGGGCCATGACGGCATATGGGTTTTGTAGACCGATTGACAAAGTCGGCCCACTTCTTATCTGTGAGGATGGCATTGTCCATGGATCAGCTCGCCGAGCTTTATGTGCAGGAGATTGTCAGACTGCATGGCGTGCCAGTTTCTATTGTCTCAGATCGAGATCCAAGATTTACCTCAAAGTTTTGGAAGAGTCTGCACAAAGCTATGGGGACTCAGCTTAATTTTAGCACCGCATTTCATCCTCAGACTGATGGACAGACAGAGAGGACGAATCAGATTCTGGAGGATATGCTCAGAGCATGTGTGCTGGAGTTTCAGGGATCGTGGAGCAGGTATTTGCCACTGATCGAGTTCTCGTACAACAACAGCTTCCAGAATACTATTGGCATGGCTCCATATGAGGCGTTGTATGGTCGAAAGTGTAGGTCTCCGTTATATTAGGACGAGGTTGGCGAGGCCAGCATCGTTGGTCCTGAGATTCTACAGCAGACGGCAGAGAAGATTACCATTATCCAACAGCGCATCGAGGTAGCTCAGAGCCGGCAGAAGAGCTATGCCGACACTAGACGGAGAGAGCTAGAGTTCGAGGAAGGTGACGAAGTTTATCTTAAAGTTTCTCCGTTCAAAGGCGTTGCGAGATTTGGAAGGAGGGGTAAGTTAAACCCTCGTTATGTGGGGCCCTTTCCTATTCTGAAGAGGATCGGGAAGTTGGCGTACAGATTGCAGCTTCCGGCTTCTATGGAGGGTATCCACGACGTATTTCATGTATCTATGCTTCGGAAGTGCTTGCGCGATCCGTCGCATATCGTGGAGGCTACAGAGATTGAGGTACAGCCTATCTTGAGCTATGAGGTGAGGCCGGTACGTATTTTGGAGACTTCCATCAAGATTTTGCGCAACAAAGAAATTCCGCTAGTTAAAGTTCTATGGCGGAATCATGAGGTGGAAGAAGCGACGTGGGAGCGACAACAGGATATGATGACTAAATATCCTGAGCTATTTGTATGATTTAATTTTGTGGACAAAATTCTAAATAAGGTGGGTAGAATGTAATATCCGGCTTGTACGGATTTTTAATTTAATATATTATATTCATATTTTATTATATAATGGCATTGTTGGTAGATATGTCAAATCAGGTCCGTTTTACGAAAAGGAAGCGTCATTTCGATCCTAACGATTAATAAGAATTTTAAGGAAATTATGGGAATTTTCAAAGATTAAACGTTATATGCCGAGTAAATACAATTCTCGTAATGTAAAAGATGTTCTCGTAAAAAATAGCAAACGAGGTCCAGATTGCGAACGGACAGTTTTGTTATGTTCCAAATAATAAGTTAGACTTGTTGGTGAAATAAAGGAGTTTGGTGAACCCGAATGGTTGGACGATTAACGAAACGAAGGACGAAACGAAGGACGAAACGAATAGAATTAAGTGCTAAGGGCAAAATAGTAATTTGCCAAATCAAATTTATAAAACAACTTAACTTTTCTTTCTCCCTCACTTTCTCTCTTCTTCCCTGTTTCTCGCGATCGCTAAAGAGCATTTTGGGCGATTCCTCACGGCCGCTCAACTATCCAACCTCCGTTCTCCTCCGTTTCTCCTCCGTTCTTCGTGATTTCTCCTCCAATCACAATCCTAGGTATGGATCTATGATTCTATAGCGTTAGTTTTCAATTCTCGGATCGTTTTAAAGTTAGGGTTTTATTAGAAATCGAGATTTAGGGTTCGTAATTAATAGGTTAGCCGTGATTAAGTATATATTGAACGTATTGGACAATATTGGACGAAGTTAAATCAATTGGTGAAAAAGTTAAAATTTGTAGATTTTCGGGTTTTTAAGGAAAAACTCGTTAATTGAGGTTTTGGATTATCGAGCATTAATTGACGTTATAAACGCTTCAATTAGCTAAGTTAAGAATTTAGGAAAATTCTTTAGTTAAGATTTGTAATTTGGACGTCAATAGCTTAAATTGGTTTTAACGACAAATATCGTGTTTTGCCTCAGACACACAACTCCCGTGGACGAAGCTTGAGATTTCGCGCGCTCAAGGTAAGTTCTCGTGACTTACTCTGGCCGATTGGCCTACACCGTACTTCGATGTCCCGTCGAGGATCTTAAAGGATTGTTCGTTTAAAGTTGTTTTCGTTGGGTAGATAGGTTTAGACGTTTAGTAGGTTATTTCTTTTACTGTCCTGATGGTACATATGATTGTTTGTTTATAGCTTTATTGAACTGTTCATGCATCACGTATTTTAACTTGGCATGAAAACGAATTTCTGCACTGCACCATGTTTTCTGAAAACCGATGTGGCCCAGAAATTGGGGGCTCAGATCTATTGTGCGGACCGATTGAGGGTCTGGCCAATACCACATTTCATGTACTGTAATTAATGAACGTAATCTGTTATCTGGTCACGCGAGGTGGGGCTCAGGCACGGCTGTACGTGTTGTAAGCGTGTACCCCCCTCCTCTAACCGCACGGGGTAGTCCGACCGCTGGATGGGCCCCCTTCGGTTAGGGGGATGAGATCTCGGTGATATACTGTCTGCGACGCTCTGTTATGCATGATTTCTGAACTCCATATGCAGTGCACGCATCTGCATTTACGTAGAATTTACTGAGCCCGTTAGCTCATAGCGTGTCTGTATGGTGTAGGTGACGTTTTAGGTGACATCGAGCCAGGTGAGGACGATGTTCCTCCTCCCAAAGTCTGATGCAGTTGACGGAGAATGGCCCGTGGGAGTGTGCTGAGCAGTCGGCGCGTTTTGACCCGTGGGGATGTCTGCGTAAGTATTTTGGGGGATTTAACGAATGTATAGATGAACAGATTAGGATATTGGATCTGGCTAGATGTTAGGTTTATGTTTGATGTTTTAAACGTTTTTTTTGGAAATCTGTTTATATTCTGTGTTTTGATAGTTTTTACTGGAACTGCTTGGAATTTGAAACAGGAGGATTAGACAACTTTTAAACGTATCCATGCAGTTCGTTTTTACGAAAGTTTAACGTATGTTTAGGTTGTTTAATTCGTTGATATTATTGTGTTGGTGAATCGTATTGGGTTTTGTAGTTATGTGTTGGAGAAATTTGAAGGGAAGGAACGAAGGATTGGAAGCAAGGACAGAGGGCTTGGCGAATGGTCGCCAAGCCTGGCGATTCAATCGCCTTTCTCTAGAAAAATTCCAGAGGAAGTGGCGATTGCTCGCCACAATTCCACAGCGATGCAACAGGCGATTACTCGCCTGTTGCAATCGCCTATGGGGGCGATTATTCGCCCCACTTATGGGCGAATAATCGCCTCCCTATTTTTTTTACTTATTATTTAATTGTTTTTAATTTAATTAAATTAAGTTTTAATTAAATGGTTTTTAATGTTTTAATTGTTTTAAAAGTTAATTCAATTCCGATTTCGGTTCTGATTTCGATGTCGGTTTAGTTTCCGCTTAGAATTTAATTAAACTATAATAAAAAAAAAATCGGGTACAATATTAGGGTCGTGACACCTTTATTGTTGATCTTTAATTTAAATTTTAACGTCTAAGCTTATTTGGTTTCTATTTGTGTGGTGGCAGAACCGTAATTAAGAGGGATTTTATTTAGTATAAAAAGAAAATAGAAACCTTAAACCTCACTTAAATCCCACTGTAGCCGACATTCTCTCTCGGCGATTCTCGTGCTTCCAGAGCTCTTTCTCTGCCGACGACTCCCTCTTTGGCGATCGATTCCTCCAGCCTCCACTCCGATAACCTACAGTCGAGGTAAGATTTAGACAATGTAGTTGCCAAGTAATTATTTGGAACTCTGTTTTCAGCTAGAACCCAATGTTTCAAGGTTCTTCAATGGCCGAATAATAGGAATATTTTTAATCGGTGTTTGGTAATAACATTCCTGATTCGAATCTGGACTTTAAGATAACCGACTGGAACTAGTGGTTAAGTTGAATTAGGCTATTTTAGATTTTGAAAACTTAGTCCACACACAAGGTGCTCGGCTGAAAGGACTCAGGAGTACAAATTCTAGGATGACATTTAGTTAGGACTTTTCTAGCTTTGATTTCAGAATATTTAGGATCTATTTTTAACTCTGAAATGTGAAATGATATCAGGTGAAGAAGTTTGAAGTATAGTGCATGAATTTGCTAAGGAAGCCAGATAAGTGAATGTATTAAGATTTCTGGCCATTAGGGCCCTACATCTTAAGGGTACTAAATTAGTTATGTGTTTGATGTTTGTTTAAAGTTAGTAAGATGGTTTGTACTTAGATGATTTACGGATGTTTGAGAACTATGTTATGTGATGTTCTGATAGAGTCTATGAAGTCAACTGTCTAGTATGATATTTTCCATAGTCTGATGATTTAAGAACATTCATGTCATGCATCATGATTTACTTCTCAAACATATGAAAATGATTTATGAGCATGTTTTCCCCCATGAACAAGATATGAGAATGAATATGAAACTTATGCAACCGGATTAAGTGAGGGTTGGGGGCGGTTTGGCGTATGTCACTGTCCAAAGAGAAGGACCATGAATACGACCCGAAAGGGACTATGTACACTTGCACTGTCATCCCACCTTTACGGAACAAATTCTCCCTTAATCCATATGATGAAAGTGATGAACAAGAACACGAATAAGAACAAGAAAAGAGCATGAAACGAACATGATCTTCTTGCAACTATGCATTCACGTATACATGTTAGTATTGCATTCCTTACTAAGCATTAGGCTTATAGTTTAAACCTTATGATGTAGGTGACGAAATACCAGGTGAGGATTCCAAAGTTAATGAAGATGTCTAAGTTTGGTTGCTGGAAGGTGTTCAGGGAGCAATTCTGTGGCTGGATGGCGAACAAGACCCCCTGGTTGATGCTCTTATGATTTTAGTGATGATTATGAATATGGAAGTCTAAGTAGGATGAGATTATTTTAAAACATCGAGCTTTTGAAATTGTCTGGTTTAATTACTGAGTCTGAGAATGATTATAAGGATATAGAACGAGTTATTTTAACTAAGTCTTCCGCTACAAGAATTCTGGAAGAGTCTCTGATTTTCATTTATAAGAGTGATGAGTCAATGAAGTTAAAAGTCTGTGTATATTTATGTCCACCGATAGCTGTACTCTATCGGAAGATGTTAGGAATTTACATCCATCGATAGATGTTCTCTATCGGAAGATGTATGAGCTTGCATCCACCGATAGATGTTCTCTATCGGAAGATGTCTTAAAAGAACACGTGGATTGCACATGTCTATCGGTAGATGTTGTGTATTTCAAATACCGGATGATGTAAGTGTTGTTTTGTCATCTAGTGATCGGGCGATGTAGTGTATTTCTAATGTCGGGCGATGGACGAATCGTTTTGTCGTCTAGTGATCGGTAGATGTTGTGTATTTCAAATACCGGATGATGTAAGTGTTGTTTTGTCGTCTAGTGATCGGGCGATGTAGTGTATTTCTAATGTCAGCCGATGTATGAATTGTTTTGTCGTCTAGTGATCGGTAGATGTTGTGTATTTCAAATACCAGATGATGTAAGTGTTATTTTGTCGTCTAGTGATCGATAGATATAGTGTATTTCAATTACCGTATGACGTAGGTGTTGTTGTCGTTTAGTGACCGAGTGATGTTTAATGAGTCACGAGAGATGCACGTGCCCACCGGAAGATGTCTTCTATTGGGCAACGATAATTGAGTCATGCAGAATAACGTCGAATAATCTGGGGGCATTTCTTTCCTGCCCGAATTTGTTATAAAACAAATATGAATTTAAGAGGTTAAGTTATGAACGAATATGTTGTTAGTTCTAAGAGGAAGTCAAGTTTGATGAATCTAGTTTCTGTCTGTTATGTTAAAGTCCTTAAGTTCTGTTGAGGAAAGGTAAAAAAAATAAAAATATGAAAAAATAAAAAAATAATACAAAGGGGATCTTAGTGTAAAGTGGTCGAAGGGTGAAAGATCTAAAGAGATCAGGGTAAATATAAATTTAAGAGGTTAAGTTATGAATTACGTAGCAACTCCAACTGGGGTCGTTACAATTATGGTATCAAAGCAAAACCGGGTTCTAAAATCGATTCTGCAGACTGCCTCCCAGCACAGATTGCCACCCGAGTACACTCCAGCAACTGTAAGTGTTTATGATTTTAGTAATGTCATTAAGTTAAGATATGTTACGATTATTTGTTTAGGGATCTCAAAATGGTAAGAGGTCAACAGAGAGAAGACAACGTGGATAGTAACATCATTGCTCAGCTGACAGAATTAGTTATTCGTCAATCACGCCAAATAGAACAACTTGTGGCCACTAGAGAGGAACAAGGGAACTCCAGTACTAATGCAACTCATGATCATGGGGGTGAGCGTTTCCACCGGCTTCAACCCCCGGTATTTAATGGACAAGTTTCGGATCCTGTTTATGCTGAGGAATGGATTCGAAGAATGGAGGACATGTTCACATATGCAAAGGTTGAGGAAGGAGATAAGGTCACATATGCTGTTTTTCATTTGGAACTGAGTGCAAGGCATTGGTGGGACTCAATCCAAAGTACCATTAATGCAGGACCTATGACCTGGGGAAGGTTTAAGACTGCTTTCTTTGACAAGTATTTCAATAGGACCGTTCGGGACAGCAAGAAGAAAGAGTTTATGAATTTGCGACAAACTGGCTCTGTGGCAGATTACATATGCAAATTTGAGGCTTTATCACGGTTTTCTCCCCGATTGGTTGAGGATGATGAGGACAAGATTCACCAATTTGTTCAAGGACTGAAGCCGAGTTTGTATATGAGAGTAAAGACTGCTGGAATACATAATATACCATATGGTGAAGTGACGGCTAAGGCCTTGGAGCTGGAAGAGGTTGAGATAACGACATATGCGCAGCGTGAACAGCCAAGGAAGTTCACTAAAGAGGCTCAGCCGCCACCACGTCAGAACAAAGGATGGCAACTGCAACAGAACAGGGGACCACAATAACAACAGCAAGGTATAAAGAGACCCTTCAATCCAAATGATGACCAAGGGAAGGGAAAACGACCATTAGCCCCTCTATGCTCCAACTGCCAGAAGAACCACCATGGCGAGTGCAAGCTACACTCTGGTCGTTGCTACAGATGTGACAAGGTCGGACATGTAGTCAGAGACTGCCCCATGCCACCAGACCCCAATCGAGCAAGAATAGCACCCAGAGTCTTTGCTATGATGGAGGATGAAGATGCTGTGCAACATACGGTCATAACAGGTACAATTATGATTTGTGGTATTTCCGCTTACATACTTATAGACATGGGGGTCACCCACTCATTTATAGCAACCCTGTTTGTCTGTAAGCATAAGTTAGGATACTTACCAGCTGATAGGCCATATAGTGTCATGTTACCGCCAGGGAAATCCTTACATTCTGAACAGATAGTGAAGGGTGACATTGTGTCCTTAGGAGATAAGAAGTTATATGTAGAGCTGATTGTAATTGACATGAAAGGATATGAAGTTATATTAGGAATGGATTGGTTATCCAGACATTATGCCACGATAAGTTGTAGATCTGGATTAGTTGAGTTTCGACCCCCAAATGGAGATCGGTATACCTTCCAAGCTATCCCAAAAATAAGTAAAATACCGATTATATCCTCACTAGAGACTCAACGGTTATTGAAAGATGGCTGTGAGAGTTATCTAGCTAGTGTAATCAATATTCGGGTAAAGAATAAAGTAGAACTTCAAGATATTTCCATAGTTAAAGAGTTTCTTGAAGTATTTATGGATGACTTGCCCGGATTACCACCTGATAGAGAAGTTGAATTTGTAATCGATACATATCCCGAGGCATTACCTATATCCATGAACCCTTACCGCATGGCACCGGTTGAGCTGAAAGAATTAAAGGTCCAACTGCAGGAATTAGTAGACAAAGGGTTTATATGCTCTAGTAGTTCTCCCTGGGGTGCACCTGTTTTATTTGTTAAGAAGAAAGACGGTTCTCTTAGAATGTGCATAGATTACAGAGAACTGAATAAGTTGACAATTAAGAACAAGTACCCCTTGCCCTAGATTGATGACCTGTTTGACCAATTACAAGGAGCTAAAGTATTTTCAAAGATTGACTTACGTTCGGGCTATTACCAATTGAAGGTTAAGGAGAGTGATATACCTAAGACAGCCTTCAGGACCCGTTATGGACATTATGAATTCCTTGTAATGTCGTTTGGGTTTACCAATGCACCTGCAGCCTTTATGGACCTGATAAATCGAGTGTTTCATGATTACTTGGACAAATTTGTAATTGTGTTCATAGATGATATCTTAATTTACTCACAGACTAAAGCTGACCACGAGGAACACTTAAGAGTAGTTTTGACAACATTAAAACAGCAGCAACTCTATGCCAAGTTGTCTAAGTGTGAGTTCTGGTTGGATAAGGTCAACTTCTTAGGCCATGTCATCTCTGCTGAAGGTATATCAGTAGATCCAACCAAAATTCAAGCAGTTAAGGATTGGCCACACCCAAGGAATGCCAGTGAAGTCCGCAGTTTCCTTGGTCTGGCAGGTTATTATAGAAAGTTTATTAAGGGATTTTCTATGATAGCTAAACCTTTAACAAGTTTGACTAAGAAGGACACCAAGTACTCTTGGACTGCAGCCTGTGAGGATGGCTTCCAGATACTAAAATAGAAATTAACAACGGCCCCTCTTTTGACACTCCCAACTGAAGGAGGAAGATTCAGTGTCTATTGTGATACATCCAAAATTGGATTGGGGTGTGTTTTAATGCAAGAAGGCAAGGTTGTGGCATATGCTTCCAGACAACTAAAAGGTTATGAGCAGAATTACCCCATCCACGATTTGGAATTAGCTACTGTTATTTTTGCACTAAAAATTTGGAGGCACTACTTGTATGGACAACGGTGTGAAGTGTTTTCAGACCATAAAAGTTTGAAATACCTATTTACTCAAAAAGAATTAAATATGAGACAGAGACGTTGGTTGGAATTTGTTAAAGATTATGACTTTGAAATTAAATATCACCCGGATAAGGCCAATGCTGTGGCTGATGCATTAAACAGAATGTCTAAGACAATGCAGCTCGCGGTATCAACCATGTTTGTACCATTATGGAAGGAAGTTCAGAAGTTCGAGTTGGAAATAGTTCCTGAGTTGTCAACCTTACTTGCTGATTTAACCATTCGACCAACTATTTTGGATAAGATCAAAGAGGCACAACAGAAGGATTCAAAAGAGAATAATAGTATGATGAGTAAGTTAAAAGATGCCTCCTCTGAATTCAGTCTCTCCAATGATGGTATTTTGAAATTTAGGAATCGATGGTACATTCCAAGTGATAAGGAGTTGCGTGAGTTGATCTTGGCTGAGGCACACTCATCTTCTTTCTCTGTACATCCTAGTAGCACCAAGATATATCGGGACTTGAAGCTACATTATTGGTGGCCAAATTTAAAGAGGGATGTGGCCAAGTTTGTAGAGTCATGCTTGATATGCCAACAAGTTAAAGCAGAACACCAACGCCCAGGAGGTACTCTTCAACCCTTACCGATCCCTGAATGGAAGTGGGAAAACATTGTCATGGATTTTGTGGTAGGGTTACCAAAGACAATCAAAGGACATGATAGTATTTGGGTTGTGGTTGACAGAATGACAAAATCAGCACACTTTATACCGGTAAGAATGACTTTTACAATGGAACAACTTGCTAACCTGTACATTCAGGAAATTATCAGATTGCATGGGATCCCCTTGTCTATTGTCTCCGATCGTGATCCTAGATTCACCTCAAGATTTTGGCAAAGTTTGCAAGGCACATTAGGAACAAAATTGTCTTTCAGCACTGCTTTTCACCCCCAAACCGATGGTCAATCTGAGAGGACCATTCAGATAGTAGAAGATATGTTGAGAGCGTGTGTTCTGGATTTCCAGACATCTTGGAGTCGATACTTACCCTTGGTGGAATTCTCCTACAATAATAGTTACCAGTCCACCATTGGTATGGCACCTTATGAAGCACTTTATGGCAGAAAGTGTAGATCACCTTTGTATTGGGATGAGGTCGGTGAAGCAAAACTCCTAGGTCCCGAGATCTTGCAACAGATGTCAGACAAGATTACCATTATTAGGAAAAGAATGATTACTGCACAAAGCCGACAGAAAAGCTATGCAGACCAAAGGAGGAGAGATCTGATGTTCTCTGTTGGAGATGAAGTTTTTCTAAAGATTTCACCATTTAAAGGAGTACTAAGATTTGGCAAGAAGGGAAAGCTTAATCTGCGATTCGTTGGACCATTCCCTGTCTTGGAGAGGATCGGTAGTACAACTTATAGACTGCAATTGCCCCTATCACTGGAAAAAGTTCACAATGTTTTTCATGTGTCAATGTTAAGAAAATGCATACGGGATCCTACACAAGTTGTTAAGCCAGTGGATGTTGAAATTGGGCCAACATTAATGTACGAAGAGAAGCCAGTGCAAATTTTGGAATCTGCAGTGAAAACTCTGAGGAATAAGGAAATTCCATTGGTTAAGGTCTTATGGACAAATCATGGAGTTGAAGAAGCCACATGGGAACGACAGCAAAATATGTTGGACAAATATCCGGAGCTCTTTGTTTGATCAATTTTTGGGGACAAAAATTTCATTTAAGGAGGGGTGGATGTAACACCTGACATTTTCAGCCAGGTGATTTTCTTAACGGAATTAACTGTCACCTTTATTATTGATCTTTAATTTAAATTTTAATGCCTAAGCTTATTTGGTTTCTATTTGTGTGGTGGCAGAACCGTAATTAAGAGGGATTTTATTTAGTATAAAAAGAAAATGGAAACCTTAAACCTCACATAAACCCCATTGTAGCCGACATTCTCTCTCGGCGATTCTCGTGCTTCCAGAGCTCTTTCTCTGCCGGCGACTCCCTCTTTGGCGATCGATTCCTCCAGCCTCCACTCCGATAACCTACATTCGAGGTAAGATTTAGACAATGTAGTTGCTGAGTAATTATTTGAAACTCTATTTTCAGCTAAAACCCAATGTTTCAAGATTCTTCAATGGCCGAATAATAGGAATATTTTTAATCGGTGTTTGGTAATAGCATTCCTGATTCGAATCTGGACTTTAAGATAACCGACTGGAACTAGTGGTTAAGTTGAATTAGGCTATTTTAGATTTTGGAAACTTAGTCCACACACAAAGTGCTCGGCTGAAAGGACTCAGGAGTACAGATTCTAGGATGACATTTAGTTAGGACTTTTCTAGCTTTGATTTCAGAATATTTAGGATCTATTTTTAACTCTAAAATGTGAAATGATATCAGGTGAAGAAGTTTGAAGTGTAGTGCATGAATTTGCTAAGGAAGCTAGGTAAGTGAATGTATTAAGATTTCCGGCCATTAGGGCCCTACATCTTAAGGGTACTAAATTAGTTATGTGTTTGATGTTTGTTTTAAGTTAGTAAGATGGTTTGTACTTGGATGATTTACGGATGTTTGAGAACTATGTTATGTGATGTTCTGATAGAGTCTATGAAGTCAACTGTCTAGTATGATATTTTCCATAATCTGATGATTTAAGTACATTCATGTCATGCATCATGATTTACTTCTCAAGGATATGAAAATGATTTATGAGCATGTTTTCCCCCATGAACGAGATATGAGAATGAATATGAAACTTATGCAACCGAATTAAGTGAGGGTTGGGGGCGGTTTGGCGTATGTCACTGTCTAAAGAGAAAGACCATGAATACGGCCCGAAAGGGACTATGTACACTTGCACTGTCATCCCCTCTTTACGGCACAAATCCTCCCTTAATCCATATGATGAAAGTGATGAACAAGAACACGAATAAAAACAAGAAAAGAGCATGAAACGAACATGATCATGATTTTCTTGCAACTATGCATTCACATATACATGTTAGTATTGCATTCATTACTAAGCATTAGGTTTATAGTTTAAACCTTATGATGTAGGTGACGAAATACTAGGTGAGAATTCCAAAGTTAATGAAGATGTCTAAGTTTGATTGCTGGAAGGTGTTCAGGGAGCAATTCTGTGGCTGGATGGCGAACAAGACCACTTGGTTAATGCTCTTATGATTTTAGTGATGATTATGAATATGGAAGTCTAAGTAGGATGAGATTATTTTAAAACATCGAGCTTTTGAAATTGTCTGGTTTAATTACTGAGTCTGAGAATGATTATAAGGATATAGAACGAGTTATTTTAACTAAGTCTTCCGCTACAAGAATTCTGGATGAGTCTCTGATTTTCATTTATAAGAGTGATGAGTCAATGAAGTTAGAAGTCTGTGTATATTTATGTCCACCGATAGCTGTACTCTATCGGAAGATGTTAGGAATTTGCATCCACCGATAGATGTTCTCTATCGGAAGATGTATGAGCTTGCATCCACCGATAGATGCTCTCTATCGGAAGATGTCTTAAAAGAACACGTGGATTGCACACGTCTATCGGTAGATGTTGTGTATTTCAAATACCGGATGATGTAAGTGTTGTTTTGTCGTCTAGTGATCGGGCGATGTAGTGTATTTCTAATGTCGGGCGATGTACGAATCGTTTTGTCGTCTAGTGATCGGTAAATGTTGTGTATTTCAAATACCGGATGATGTAAGTGTTGTTTTGTCGTCTAGTGATCGGGTGATGTAGTGTATTTCTAATGTCGGGCGATGTACGAATCGTTTTGTCATCTAGTGATCGGTAGATGTTGTGTATTTCAAATACCAGATGATGTAAGTGTTGTTTTGTCGTCTAGTGATCGGTAGATGTAGTGTATTTCAATTACCGGATGACGTAGGTGTTGTAACGACCCTAATACTGTAACGACCCCAACCCAGTCAGGGCCGTCACGGCCTAGCCATAACTTAATCCCAACTCAACCTCCCAACTTTCGTAGAACTATGTAATAAAAATTTTTTTTTTGACACTTCTGTAACTCACAGAAAACAACTAATTAAACATAATTTAAATCAATTTAAAACTGTTAATAAAAGGAGGGTAAAACCGTAAAACCGAATTTAAATAAAAAGTAAAACAGCATTTAATAAAAGAGTGGAACAACATTTAATAAAAAGTGGAACAGCCTTTAATAAAAGAGCATTTAATAAAAAGTGAAACAGCAATAAAAGAGTGGAACAACATTTAATAAAAAGTGGAACAGCCTTTAATAAAAGAGCATTTAATAAAAAGTGAAACAGCAATAAAAGAGTGGAACAACATTTAATAAAAAGTGGAGATCGATCTCTATATAACATAGAGATCGATCGCTGGTCATTAAGGGAAAGGGGCGATCGATCTCTATAATTCATAGAGATCGATCGCTGGTTTTCCAATACCCATAAGCGATCGATTTCTACAAATAATAGAGATTGATCGCTGATGCTTCAGCAAGCAAGGGCGATCGATCTCTATATTATATAGAGATCGATCGCTGATGCTACTAAGCATAGCGATCAATCTCTTCTCTAATCAGCGATCAGTAGCTGACTCACGAACAAGGAGGGCTACTGATCGCTCTCCATTCCAGCGCCCAGTCGCTACATCCTTCTTTTCCCCTTAGCCCTCTGGGATTCACACATTCCAGAGAACAAACATCAATTGATTTCTATGAGGATGCTCTCTGAAATCACAGATTCCAGAGAGCAACTATAAACTTCATTCTCTTCCCTGCACCTTAAACACTTCAAATTTTACACACTAAACATGCTAAACACCTTAAAACCACTCGATCATTTAATTTCAGAACTTAACAGAAACTTCTTAAAAACAAATGGCGTGGGTAGCCTTAAAACTGAGTCAATCCCCACAGATTCAAAACGCCTAAATCATCAACATAACTTCAGTTATAATACTAACTTTACCCAAACAAAACAAAAGATACATCAATTCTTCCAGATAAACAACTCCAAGTCTACATTCTTTCACCTACACTCAAAATATCAAATTCGTCTAACAACCTAAAATTTCATCATTCTTTCTATTCATAACCGCTATACATCAAATACCCCAAAATATTCGGAGTTCGTACGCGAGTCATCATCCCAAGCCAAAACACGCCTCGCCGCCACGATCCTCTCCCATCGACCACCTAAACATTTTCATCCTGAAGAAGATCCTCACCTTCGAAATCGTCACCTACATCATACGATAATTACATTAAGTCTAATGCTTAGTAAAGAGAGTGCACTAAACATAGCATTTCATATATGCATGACATTTTAAAACATGTTCGTTTTCGTTTTCATTTTCATTAACTGTAACATTTGTCTATATCATAGACCATTTCCTTGCCCCGTCAGAACCATGCCTTGCCCCGTCAGAACCATATCATATTCCATTAGAACACATATCACATTTCATCAACATTTATCATTTTCCAGTTTAACATTTGCAAAACATTTATGTAAACAGTTCGTATGCACATTTTGGAAAAACATGATGCATGAGGACAAACGATCACGTAAGGAAACCATCAAAGACGCATCCTTAGACTTCTATGGCCCGTAGGTGGACGAACACGTAGTAAGACCGATCACTCATCCTAAAGTACCCGACACTCTAAAATCCCTTTCGACCAAATGAACTAAGCCATCGGAAACATACAATTTCTATATCGCTACGACGTAGGGCCTTAGGGGCCGGAAACCTAACACTCACTTACCTGGCGTCCTAGATATGCCGAGCACCGTCCGTTGAACTTGGTTTCCTAAGACATTTAACAAAACATCGTTAATATAAACTCTCAAACACCAAATCTAAACCATTCTACGTCTCGAGTTTGAACAATTTCTTCTAAAGCTCTAATTCTCTTCAATGATCATAAATACATCAATTTAGGGTATCACTTTAGTTAAACTATCAATTTCTCCTAAACCGAAAATTTCTCAATAAAACCCTAATTCAAAAATAACCCTAAATCAAGAATAAACACTTATAGAAATTAGTTCTTACCTAGAGCGTTGCTTTGCCGAAGAAAATGAAGGGAAAAATGGGAAGAAAAGTCGACGGCTGAGGGGAGGAATGGCGAAGAATGCAAATCGCCAGAGAGGGAGAAAAGGAGGAAAGAAAAGGGAGGCCGCGTTCTGGAGAAGAGAAAATGAGAAAAAGAGAGAGAGAGAGTCATGTATTTAAATTAAAAATTGATTTCCTAATTACCATTTTACCCTTAGTTAAATTTCTTAACTTAACTCGTCATTTCGTCCATCGATTTGGTTTCTCCAAAATTCCCTCATTTCTCCAAATATTTCTATTTATGTTTAGGATTCTAACGAAACTTCCCCTTCGCAAATCGGACTTAATTCACTATTTCTACGAATTTTAACTCTATAATGCTTTAAATATTTAATACTTAAAACCTAAAATTCGTAATTTCTAAAACGAAATTTCTCGGGCGTTACAAATACTGTACCCAATTACCCGTACTTTTCTTTTCTTTTTTTTTTTTTTACACTTATCATAAACTTTGAACCTAAACTGAAGCGGAATTCAAATTGGAATTAAAATCGTGTAAACCTATTTCTAAACTAATTTAAATTAAACTTAAAACGTTTAATAAATATTAAAGAAAACATTTAAAACATTTTTCAATTCGGCCAAGGGCAAAACTGGAAGACAGAGGCAAAAGAAACAGAGATCGATCGCTGCGCCACAGAAGGGATCGATCGCTGAGGCCATGCGCCTCAGCAGGGATCGATCGCTGAGGCCATGCGCCTCAGCAGAGATCGATCGCTACATCTCTCCCCATCTCTGTTTTTCTTTTTCTTTTTCTATACAAGTGCTCTCTGGAATCCGAATTCCAGAGAGCAACCATCAACTTCCCTCACCATTTCTCCTCCATTCACAAGTCTACTTCTACACATTTTCCATTAAACTTTAACATAACATCATTCATTTCTTATTTCCTCATCCACCAAGTATAGACAACATAAAACCTGCCCTAGAACGTGATTAAAACGTAATAAACTTTCATAAAAATAAATAGCGTGGATCCATTTAAAAACCAGACGTTTCCTCCTATTTAAAATTTACCCAAACAGTTTATAAAACAGGTTTCAAAACGTCAAAACATTAACCTATTAACTAACCAAATCCAAGCATCCTAATATAATTCAGCTATACAATTCATATCACGTTCCCCAAATCATATACCTACATCCCCCACGGGTCAAATTGCGCACCGACTGCCCAGCACACTCTCACGGGCCATCTTTCTTCAACCGTTCATGCCTCGGGTGGAGGGATCTCATCCTCACCTGTGTAGAGGTCACCTACACCATAAATATAAGTCGTGAGCTTAAGGCTCAGTAAGTCTACGTGAATGCTTATGCATGAACATGTTTATGCAGTTTTTTATAACACCGTCACTCATGCATTTCATTCATTCATTCATTCTTTCATTCATTCATTCTCACCATGACATTCTTTTGGTTACCGAAGTCTATTCACTCGGCAGATGGTTAGGGCCCGTCAAGCGGTTAGACAGCCCACACCATCTGAAGGGAGGAAAACCCGCTCACCACGGAACGCCGGGTCTGAACCTCACCCCGATAACCACATACAGAGGGTTGTTTACATGATACTTTACTTGTCTTTACGTGCATTTCTTTTTCATGAAAACTATGCGTAAATTCATTTTCATGACGTTTTTTTTTTTTTAAAACTATGATGCATGAACAGATATAAACATAACATATCAATCATCATACGTACCATCAAGACACTCAGGCATAACCTACAAAAGAACTAGTCCTAACTACCCAACCAAAGCATTTAAACAAACAATTCTCCAATTTCCTCGAACAACAAAAGATCCTATGGTGTAGGCCAATTGGCCAAACAAGTCGCGGAGACTTACCTGACGTCCGTTGAAATTCTAGCTCCGTCCACGAGCGTCGTTCACCTACGACAATTCACAACGATTATTGTTACAACGAGTTTAAACTTCTAAACGTCCAAATTTATCAATACCTTAACTAAAGAATTCTCTAAAGCTTCTCACTTAATTAATCGAGGCATATCGACGAACAATTCACGCTTGATACCTCGAAACAACAATTAACGAGTTTTCTCCAAAAACCCGAAAATTCTCAAACTTTAACACTTTTCACAAATAAATCAAACTCCCTCCAATAACGCTCCATACGTTCAATATATTCATAAACTTAGCTAACTTATCGATTTTAAACCCTAACTCGCGTTTTCGACATAAATCCTAACGAAACCCTAACATCCTAACTTCAATAAAACTGAAAGCTAATGCTCCGAAATCATAGATTCGTACCTAGGGCGTTGATCGGAGGAGAAAACGCGAAGATCGGAAGTCGATCGGAGGAGAAACGGGCGTCGGCCGTGAGGGGTCGCCGTTGGAGAACAGAGAGAAGGCTCTCTGGTTTTCGCGAGAAGAGAAGGAAATGAGGGAGAAGAGTGTTTTAGGTTATTTTATAAAATTACTTTGGCAAATTACCATTTTGCCCTTACTTTGATTTTATATTCGTTTCGTCATTCGTTTCGTTAATCGGCTCACTATTCAGTTTCACCAAATCTCCTTATTTCACCAGTAAGTCCAACTTATTATTTGGGTCCCAATAAAACTGTCCGTTCGCAATTCGGACCCCGTTTACTATTTTTACTAAAACGTCTTTTACGTTACGATTGAGGTAATTACTCGGAATATAGCATTATTACTCCGAAAATTCTCATAATTTCCTTAAAATTCCTATTAATAATTAGGATCCCAACGAAACCCTCTGTTCGCCAAAACGGGCTCGATTTGACATATTTACAAAAATACCATTTATATTAAAATATTAATATCCCGAAAAGCCGGGTATTACAGGTGTTGTTGTC
Organism: Begonia masoniana; assembly: GCA_022432975.1. Classification (NCBI taxonomy): domain Eukaryota; kingdom Viridiplantae; phylum Streptophyta; class Magnoliopsida; order Cucurbitales; family Begoniaceae; genus Begonia; species Begonia masoniana. The sequence goes on from CM039502.1 coordinate 42,667,619, forward strand.
GTTTAGTGACCGAGTGATGTTTAATGAGTCACGAGAGATGCACGTGCCCACCGGAAGATGTCTTCTATTGGGCAACGATAATTGAGTCATGCAGAATAACGTCGAATAATCTGGGGGGCATTTCTTTCCTGCCCGAATTTGTTATAGAACTGATGACTGCGTATGGTCGCTCGACTCTGTGAACGAATATGTTGTTAGTTTTAAGAGGAAGTCAAGTTCGATGAATCTAGTTTCTGTCTGTTATGTTAAAGTCCTTAAGTTCTGTTGAGGAAAGGTAAAAAATAAAAAATAAAAAAATAATAATACAAAGGGGACCTTAGTGTAAAGTGGTCGAAGGGTGAAAGATCTAAAGAGATCAGGGTAAATATGAATTTAAGAGGTTAAGTTATGAATTACGTGGCGACTTCAACTGGGGTCGTTACAAAATTGCTTCTCATTCGGATAACTCCTTGTTTTCGTACCAAAATATGACCTTTGTGAAGAATCCGTACGAAGAAAACTAGTCGTTGTGGCCTGCAGTAGATATTACTCGCGGCAGAAGACTTCTTGATTCAGATCATATTATTCAAGTGGACGAAATTTACTTTCGGCGGAAGTCTTCTTGATTCGGAAGATGTTATCCTATCAGATGAAATCATCTTCGGTGGAAGTCTTCTTGATTCGGAAGATAAGCATTCTCGGTTTTGGTCGTTGATTTCGGTAGACATCATAGTCTGGTCGACTTAATTTTATTGCAGAGTCATACTTGGTTTTTGTCGACGTTGCTTTCAGTAGACATATCTGCTGGATGACTTCAGAATCTGGTCGACTTAGTTTTGGTCGATATTGAATTCGGTAGACTTCAGAATCTGGTCAACTTAGATTTGATCGATGTTGATTTCGGTAGACTTCAAACTTCGGTCGACTTTACTTAGTCCAGTTGATATATCTGGCAGATGTCTTACAAATCTGCTTTGACAGTGGTAGATGTTCAATTGGTTCCACCATTGGTCGATGTTCATTTTGGCAGACAACTTAAACATCTAGTTAGCATTATGCATACTTTATTATTGACTACAAACACTTAATCAAAAACATTAAAAAACATAATGCCATTTTTAAAAGGGAATTTCCAATTAACTGCAACTATTAATAACATTCATTTCTTACAATCATTTTATAGTTATATATTTCACATTAATCACAATCATAAAAAACATAGTTAAACTTAAACACTGTTTAAGTTAACAGTTATGTCAAGTCTCGTGACGGCTTATGGGTTGTTACAGAACATATAGTCATATCCCGACTATATATGTAGTGACATAAAGTGATTGTATTTTATATAATATGATTATATAGGATTGAACTGGATTAAATTATATTGTTCTTGTAATATCCGTTAAATAATTTTATCATAATGATTGTCATATATGTATAATCTTAATTCTTTGTACTTAGTAGACTCCTATTTCATTTCAATTTATTCTTTGATTTATTACGTATAGTTTTATTCAAACTACATTACACAAGCTTTATGTTTTGGAAATAAATTAAATGAGTAGTTGAGAATGTTAACATTGATACAATAAAATTCATAATATAAGATTCTCTTGTTTGCTAGTTCAGGGATTGAATAATTAGCGCACAAATTTATAAATGTTATGAATTAATTATTAAATTAAGAACTAATGGTGGTCAATGATAAAAATGTAATATGAAAGGTTAACGGATTTTATACCTAGCTTTATTACGAATCTTAATGGATGATTAATACATATATAATGACTATATCAATGTATATTACTTTGAGTAAATATACTATATAGTTCTAAGAGTGCAACTTTAGGTATTTAGTGGAATTACTCTAAAGTTAATAATTATGTTAATTAATATAAAAAGTTTATATTAATTAACAAATATTATTGAAGCTTATGACTATAGGTCCATCAATCTTTCTATCATCTTCTATCACTAAAGAGTAAATCAACCTCTTGAACATCAAGATACAATGAGATCTTTTGGCTTAACATCATGATATTATGAACGAATGAGGTTAAATCTCACATCAGCTTTATCTAGTGAACTAATGAGATCGAACTCACATCCATAGAACAGCAGAAGAATCAAATACAACATAAGTTACCATATAACATCTAGCTTCAAGTTGGAATAAGAAAAAGAAAACAGTGATTACTCTATAAATTCAGATGCTCCGTACTTTGAAGCATTCAACAAGACTCCAGCCAGCAACAGTGGATGAGATCATCTCTCCCCTTCGCTCAAATACTAGCCCATTACCTGTAGGAACAGTCACATATGTATAAGAAATTCAAATCAAACTATGATTCTAACTTTATAAACTAGATCCATAAAGCAAAATAACACTATTAAAAACAACCATTGACATGAAGTATAATAATTGTCATGCAATCTATCTCTACCCCTACAAAACTCGTAAAATTTGAAAAAAACGATCATTGCTAGGACAACCATCCATGGCAGGTCAAAGGGGCAACAATGAAATCTGTAAAATAAATACCTACCAAGTGAAATTGGCAACATGAAAATTCACCAAAGGTGGAAGGATGACTAATGATGAGAAGGGGAAAATGATTACATAACCCTCCTACAAAACCTCCAAATGAATTGAACGGGCAATAAAAGAAAACAACTTTAACTATGATTCTGATTTTTCCCAAAATACGTCATTGTCAAACTTTTAGAAGCTGTGGATGAAACTCAAGTAAATAACAAAAATGTTCTCACGACAAGAAAATATGCAAATAAAATGTACCTGAGATGAGCAACTTTGACAAGTTAAAATACAACCAAGAATTCCTTCTAAGGGTCCAATGCTATCATACTGCCATGTTTCCTGAGTTATTGCCTCAGTAAAATCACAGAATCCTGCATGGAGTCCTTCAATAAAATCAGCCATAATGAATACTGGTTTGAATATGAATCAAAGCTTTGCAGTATCTCATCTTCTTGTCTTTTTTCTATAATTTCTATGTCTACTCTCTGAGATACCAAAACAATTCGCATGCTAATCAATTATGGGTGAACAATTACAGCAACTCAGAGAAACTATTTGAAAGGTCCCACCTTTTATGACTGTGGTGCAGGAGTAGTAACAATATCTGGGCCCTTAGAGCCAGGATTAGGTTATGAAAGTAACACCATGAACTTCCTAAATTAGCTCTGTTACAGTGGCCAAGATTTAAGGACGATAAAGATCGTCACCAAGCTTAGAAGATTTAATAGTTGGTTTGTTAGATTGAAACTTGGAATATATTGATGGACATAAACGTAACTCTTCTTTGATCAAGTAAAAACAAATTTACAGAATATGATAAAATGAAAGGGCAGAAAATTTTCCTTGCAATGTCATTCTATCTTATACAGTAAAATGACTAATAGGGGATGACAGAAGCGGCCACAATGATTGGTCATCACTTAACCTCCAGAAAGAGTCTTCCATGTCAAAATAAGAGAACTCCGCAGATGGGTTCCAGTCCATGGCTTGATCGGAAATAGCAGAAGCAGATGTACCCTGTCCGAGATCTTGGGTGTTGACAGAGACGGTGGATTTAAAAGTGGTAAGGTCCTCGTCAAACGCGTCAGATAAAGATGTGGGCCACTGGAAATTCGATGGCTGAGGATCAGACAAGTCAGAACGATGATGAGAAACGGTGGTTTCAGATGCGCCCTGAAGATCACAGTCACCGGAGAAAAACAAATCCGGGTCAAATGATTCGTCCAAAAATGTTTCAGAAAATCTCTCCGCATCCGTCATTCTCTCCATCTTCTCTTTGATGATCTTGATTTTATTCTCTGCTTTTGCAGCCTGAGAGTCCAAAATTTGAAGGAGGGAATTCAACTCGTCGATACCCAAATGCCGAATATCATCATCGCGTTCGCTTGTCTGACGGTCGACCTTCTTTTCGTTCATCCAGGTAAATCTTTGTTCTTCCGAACTACCATTCTCTGGTTTTTGCGTAAAACCAGCCCTTTTAGGGCCTTCCTTGAATTTCTGAAGAATGCGGCGGGCCTCGCTGGAGTCCGGCGGGTATATCATCGGGCGGTTGTCAACTTCGCCGGCGTAGATCACTACTGCGACATCCACGTCGCAGAGCTTCGAAAGCTCAAACGCCTTCTTCATCAAGCATTGGCTTCTCCTCTGAAACGTGGCGACGCGAGCCTTCTGGCTCTGAACAAACTCCATCCTCAAGTTTCCGCTTCGACCCATCAAAACCCTAGGAGGGGGAGATCAGCGATAGTAACCTCAGTTTGCAGAGAAAGAAGGAAGGAAAGTGCGGGGAAAAGCAGAGGCGGGAAAACAGAAGGAGATGAACCGTTTTTTATACACCTGGGGATGGATTTCAGTGGAGTTGACTAAATGTTGACTGAGCCAACGGGACATAGGAATACATTATTATTATTATTTATTTAACCCAAATTTTTATTCGATTTTTCAATATAAGTTTTTTTATATTATTATATATTTTATTAATTATATGAGAGAATTATTACCAATTATATTATCAAATCCCATATTTACTCTTATACATTATACACATATTTCACTAATAAGATATAATTGAACCACCAGATCTAAATAATCTTGTTTTCGTGTGTTGAGTTATTCGATTAATTAAATAAGCAGAATTTATTTAAGTCAATTTCATTAATTTAAGTTAATTTTTTAATTGATTTAACTTCTAAGTTAAGTGGAACTTAATTGTAAAAAAAGTATGTCCCGACTCTTCCCCATAACCTCAATAAGATACTTTGTCCTCAGGATTGTTTCTAAATAAGATCAAAAGGTTCCCACCAATTTTCGGAATCCGGTGAGTTTTCCGGCAAATTAAAACCTATGGTGAAGCATTGTTTGCTGATCTATGAAGCTCGAATGCCTAAAACTTCATCAGGCTCCATTAAAACCTCCAAATCTTAAGTGGGTTGTTGAGGTAAGGGTGAGACGTGGTGATTCATTCCACGGCATTTTATGGAGTTGCCGTAGGCATGTCTTCATCTGCCCATAAAAATGAGGGGCGAGCTTTGTATTTTAGCTATCATGCAGTGATTTCAATGGATAAGGGTGTAGTTTCAAACAACCAAAATTGCCAACCATATAAGCTTGCTGAAGAAGGCGGAGTTAAAGATCAACAAGGGCGATGTCTTGTTCCGATATTTGCTGATCAACCGATGCTATCACTACTAAACCTCTTTCGAATGGAATAGTTGGAGATAGGTCATGACCATAAACCACCTTGAAGGGAGACATCAAAACTCCGCCCACGGTATCCAACGAGCCCACCTTTTTGGACAGACATCAGAAAAACACTGGAGATATGTCTCAATACAGTTGTTAGTAACCCCCGTTTGGCCTCCTATATGTGGGTGCACTACCTTGCCTTAAAAAGTGCCCTGCAGCTTAAAAGGCTCCATCTAGAAATAATGGGTTTAGGGATGCCATGGAGACAGAACAATGCAAAGTACAAAGACATTCGCAACCAAAACAGCCGTGTAGGGTGATGTATTGGTGTAACATGCGTGCATTTGCTTAAACTATCAACGACCACCAAGATTGAATTCCAACCTTATGCGAGTGACAAGGGTTGTATGTATTTTCTTAATTATATTAGCACATACCATCTTGAATCTTATACGTATACCCACATATTTCACTAATAACATATAGTTGACCCGACCGATCCAGAAAATATTGTTTTTGTGTTGAATTAGAGTTTTAGCTAGATGATTTTGAATTTTATTTAAGCTAATTCTATTATTTTAAACTAATTTTTTCATTGATTTACCGTCTAACCTAAGTAGATTGGAAACCTTTTAGCAATATTTTTGAATTTCTCATAACTGGAAAACTTTCAGCAAAAAATACAACTATAAGTAGGATGATTTTTGTTCGGTAGTTACCTCAGCTCTCTAAAATCTTCTCATAGAAAAGCAAGGTAGCCTCTGCCTCAAGGACGTCTTCTTTGTTGACACGATGAACTTCAGAATCCGAAATAGAGAACCAGTGTTGTTGATGATGATGCTGCACACTTCTGTAAACTGTATAATGACCACTTCCAGCTCTACCAAAATGCTCCACAACAGAAACTAGTCGATACAGGCAAGTCATGGATGTTATATCCACCTGCATGAATTTATAACCATTATATAATGAAATTTGTTAACTATCAATAGCTTAAGCGGCAGAACTGATCCCACGAAGGTAGAGAGGACGAAAATTTGCATCCCATGAACCAAATTAACCAATAGCCACTTGAAAATTAAGAGTGAAAGCAGAACTAGAAGAGACAGTCAAATCAAGCGGAACTGTTTCAACTTTTCAAGAATGAAGATGCTTGGTTTAGCTTCTTTGAAGGAGCCTAGCCCCTCATTTTCTCTACTCATTATGCATCTCGTTAAAATCAAAGACAAAACATCAAACCTTATGGGCAGAAGGAAACAATACCTCGTCAAACAATAGCTAGAATCCACACATCAACACTGAGAATGAGCAATATCCAACATGTTTGTAGCATGCTTCCTACATATGTTTTATTATCTAAACTCATGATTATCCACTAACACGTGATTTGAGTCCATACTCTTTGATTCATACAAGTTCACCCCTACCACTACACCAGACAAATGTGGGTAAATCCTCAAAATCAATTATTAAATTTAATGTAGCACATATAATGTGTTTGATGCTTTACACTTGTATGCTTTATATTTACTTATTTTACATGTTTATACACCTACTAATTATCATCATCTTAGGGGTAAATAATACTATGCCGGTTATTGGCAGGTTAAGGGATAGTTCCCTAAAGAGCCTATAAAAGGCAAGTCTGTCATCTCAGAAAAAATTTGTAATTTTGTTTTTCTCATTTTAGTAAAAATCTTTGGCATTTTTTCTCCTATATGTGTAATTTATCTAAATTAACATATATTCAGGAAGCTTATACTATTAAATTGAAGTTAACTTCATTTTAAATTACTTTTAAAACCTACCTTGTCATCAACCGTCATGGTCACGTCAGTCCAAAATGTATCTGTGCAGTCTTCAGATGACGGCAAACAAGATTCTCCAGGAACACTTTCTACTTGACCTTCAAATTTAGATTTGATTGGAACATCCTGTGCGGCAAAGTTTCCTCCCATTGATCCATGAATATTATTTAGCTTTCCTCTGTGTCGCTCCATTCCATAGAAGTTGGAGCCAAGACTTGGATTAGCATGCCCTAGCCTCACTGGCCCTGTTTGCAAATTTTTGTCCAAATCTCTTATTTCCACCCCCGTCGCCATGAATGGAAATAGGTCCAATACAAATGGAAAGGAGATATGTCCCTGCAATCACCAACATGGAGAGTTCACCATTATATTTCTTATAAGAAATAATTGTATTAAAAAAAAAAGAAAACAAAAAGATTAAGTTTTAAGACTTCGTCATGTCCATCCCCAATTTGGAACGGCCAAAAAGAAAGAAAATTTTGATTTTTGCAATGAAGAATCTAGTATTCTCAAACAAAGTATTATCATTTGGCAACAGTTTATGACATCGTTTGTACTAGGGATAATATCTCAAGAAGTAAAGAAGCAATGAGAACATACTCCTATTATAATTGTCTATGTCTAAAAAGTAATGATAATAGTCATTGTGAATAACACAAAAAAAATCAAATCTAATAAATTAAAACAAAGAAAAAATTTATAATATGGAGACAGTGGACCACCTTGGCTTGTCTATGCTTCCTAGACCCTAGTTCATGTCGAGTGTGAAGGAAAATTACACATTTATACTAGACAAAATATGTTATCGTAGGTTTACTTATGTTTTAGGAAATTGTAAAGATTACAGTTCTACTAGTTTCCATTATTTATATATTAATTTAGAGATTTCCTAAATCATGAAATTTTGATAAATAAGTATCTAGATTTAGCATATTTTGATATTGATTAGAACCCCATTGTTTTTAATCTCCCTAATGTATCTATTTTTCTCCTTTAATCGCATCAATTATCTTATTTATAGTCTTTGCTCTTATTATCCACAACAAAACACACTAATATATAACAAAAACAAAGAAATGTAAGTACCTTAAGTTTGATGGTTTCTCCAAAGATATTCATTGTAGCTCGCTTAAGATGAAGGCATAAAATCTGCCATGGAAACAACTGAATTATGTTCATTGTTTGGGTTTAAAGTATAACTACCAATTGAAATATTTGATCTTCTAGTAGAATCAACTTCCAAACATAGGTATCGAATTTAGTAATATTTCTTTAATATGACTTATTGCACCAATCAAAGTTTTCACCAGCCTTGTGCATCAAAATTCACCTAAAAATGTTTGTAGAACATAAAGTTGACAATTATTTAACTTCCTTTAAAAAATTTGCCAGGTCTACTCATAGCAGTTTACTAGTAAACATGTAAAAAGTACTCAGATTCTAGTATAAAATCAACTAGGTACTAAGCTCAAATAGCATGAGCAACCAGAATTATATGGTTTTTAAGGCATCCATATTCTAGTCTAAAATCAGTCAACTAAATTGTGCTAAAATTCTACTGATTTATTTTAGAATTAGTCTTATTTCTAGTAGGTTTTAATAATCAGCGATAAATCTTATAGATTAAGAAGTTAGTTATATATTTCTTATTTTATCCTTTGTAAACATAGTAGTATAAATTTTAGGCTATAATTCATTCAATTAATACACAGAAGTATTTTTTCTGAGTTTCTTCCTGTTTGAATGTTTTTATGGAATCAGAGAATAAAGACATTCTTCTGTTGAAAAGACTCATTTTTAGGGATGAGCGGGATAAATGATTCTGACGTGTCTTCGAACGATACTCAATCAAATCTTAAAATTGTTCCCATGGTATCTGATAATTCTTTACCCTTCCAAATCACCAGTTTTAAGCTCTCTGACCGGAATTACCTTCAATGGTCTAGATCCGTTCAACTTATCATTAGAGAGAAGGGTAGTTTCGACTATCTCGATAGTTCCATTCCTCAACCATCTTCAACCGACCCTTCCTTCGCTACTTAGAACATCCAAAATTCTATGGTGATGGCGTGGCTCCTACACTCGATGGACGACACCATTGCTGAAATTTATTTTCTCTACCCGACTGCAAAAGCAATATGGGACGCAGTAACCTTGGCCTATTCAGATTTAAAGGACTTTTCACAAATGTTTAATCTGCGACATCATTCTCGAAATCTGCAGCAAGATGAAGGTACAGTTACTCAATATTTCAATTCTCTAACCAAACTCTGACAGGAACTCGATCTCTTTACTCAACCAGCTTGGACTGACACCACCAACAATGAGATCTATCGCAAATTACTTACAAAAGAACGGATTTACGATTTTTTGACCGAACTCAATCCTACTCTCGATGATGTTCGTGGTAGCATTCTAAGCATTAAACCTCTCCCGAGTCTTGATGCTATTTTTTCGGAGGTCCATCGTAAAGAACAACACCGTCATATCATGCTTGGTGGCATCTCCATGACCTCTGCTTCATCCATGAACTCCGATGTCTCTGCCATGGCTGCTCGATACCCTGACTCTCGCGACCCTCGCAAGTCTCTTTGGTGTGATCATTGTAACCTGCCTCACCACACCAAAGAAACTTGTTGGATGCTTCATGGCAAACCCATAGATTAGGTCTCACGTAGCCAACGCAAGAGCGACAAATCCAAGCCTCCGGTTGCAGCGTTCTCATCACCTTTGACCTTCACTCAAACACAACTCGATCAGATTGGTCAATTGTTCCCATTCTCTACATCCTTGATGGCTCACGGTATTTCCTCCTCTATTATGAATGAGTCAGTCACGTTGGGTGAGTCTTGGATTATTGATTTTGGTGCTTCTGAGCATATGTCGAGTGCTCGGACTATTTTTTCTTCATACAGTCGATATTCTGGTACTCGAACCGTTACTTTGTGTTAGGGTTGATCCCACATCGGTTGTGGAAGGTGCTTTGTGGTAGTTTATAAGTGTGAGGGAAAACCCCACCCCTTGATCTAGCTTTTGGGGTTGAGAAGGCCCAAGACCACCAACACTGGTATTAGAATTCAGGTTACTAACAAATCTTCGCCCAAGCCGGGAGAAACTGGATCGATGATTATCCGACTTAATGTCCGATGTGTGAAGGGGGAGATTGTTAGGATTGATCCCACATCGGTTGTGGAAGAGGTTTGGTGGTAGTTTATAAATGTAAGTGAAAGTCTCACCCTTTGAGCTAACTTTTGGGGTTGAGAAGACCCAAGACCACCAACACTGGTATCAGAGCTCAGGTTACTAACAATTTTTTACTCAAGCCGGGAGAAACTAGGTCGATGGTTATCTGACTCAAGGCCCGATGTGTGAAGGGAGAGATTGTTAGGGTTGATCCCACATCGGTTGTGGAAAAAGCTTGGTGGTAGTTCATAAATGTGAGGGAAAACCTCACCCCTTGAGCTAACTTTTGCGGTTGAGAAGGCCCAAGACTACCAACACTTTGGCGGATGGATCTATTTCACCAATAGTGGGAATTGGAACTGTGACACTTAGTCCAAATCTTTTGCTGCATAATGTTTTATTTGTTCCTAAGTTGTCATATAACTTGTTCTCAATTAACAAACTGACTCGGAATTCTGACTGTGTGGCTAATTTTTTCAAAAACTTATGTGTTTTTCAGGATCGGAACTCGGGGAGGACGATTGGGAGTGCTACTGAGGTAGCTTGATTGTACTACTTTCTACGTGATGACTCTTAGGTTCACTGTTCTAAAGTTGTTTGTGGTTCAGTTTCTTCCCTCCATCACCACCAAATAAAGTTACTCCATCACCGCCTTGGCCATCCTAGTTTCTCATACATGCATCGATTATTTCCTTCGGTTGTTTCTTTATTCGGATCACTTTGTGTGTGAAGTCTGTCAATTAGCTAAACACACTAGGGTTCCTTTTTCAATTCATTCATATCATGGTTTGAAACCTTTTTCTCTTGTTCATAGTGACATATGTGGTCCTTCACAAATTTCTTTAATTTTAAATAAAAGATGGTTTATTTCATTCATTGATGATCATTCTTGTGTTTGTTAAATATTTCTATTACGTGAAAAATCTGAAGTTGTGCATATATTTGAGTAACTTTATAACATGATTCTCACGCAATTTAACTCTCGTATCCAAATTCTTCAAACTGATAATGGAACCGAATATTTTAATTTCTCACTAAATGATTTTTCTTCAAAAAAAAGTATTATTCATCAAAGCTCTTGTGTTGATACACCACAATAAAATGGTGTATCCGAAAGAAAAAATCATCATCTTCTAGAAGTTGCTCGAGCACTACTTTTTTCTAGCAATTTACCTAAACATTTCTGGAGCATGCAATTTTAACTACTTGCTACTTAATAAATCGGTTACCATCTCGGGTGTAAAAATTTAAAACTCCAATTTCCACCCTTCAAAAATGTTTTCCAACATCTCATGTCTTCTCTGATCTTCCTTTACGAATATTTGGATGCTCAGTTTTCGTTCATATTCATAATCATCTTAGGTCTAAGATAGATTCTAGGGGTCACAAATGTGTTTTTGTTGAGTACTCTTCTACAAAAAAAGGTTACAGGTATTATTCTCCTTCAAAAAGAAAATATTCTATCTCTAGACATGTCATCTTTTTTTAACACCAATCTTTTTATTTGAATTCATTTACGCAGGGAAATAAATACCCTAATCTTATTTCTCTAACTAATTGGAAATATTTTTGGACAACAATTCCACAAAATCCTCCTTCAGAAGCTTCTTCTAACCCAACTCATCCTCCTTCGGCTTCCTCTAATCCAGCTCAAGGGGAGATTGTAATTCCACGAACAGTGGCGTACAGCGGTCCATGAAGAGATCAAAGCCTTGGAAAAAAACAGTACATGGGATATAGTCAATTGACCCGAAGGAAAGGACCCTGCTGGCAGCAAGTGGGTCTTCACGATTAAGTACAAAATCAACGGTTCGGTTGAAAGACACAAGGCACGTCTTGTGGCAAAAGGGTACACTCAAACTTATGGTATTGACTACCAAGAGACTTTCGCTCCTGTGGCAAAGATCAACACAATTCGGATATTACTATCTCTTGCAACAAACTTAGATTGGCTAATTCACCAACTAGATGTCAAAAATGTTTTTCTCAACGGCGATCTAGCAAAAGAAGTATATATGGATCTGCCACCTAGGTTCAACAATGACAAAGAAGGTTCAGTTTGTCGTCTAAAGAAGACTCTCTACGGTCTAAAGCAATCTCCTAAGGCTTGGTTTGACAAGTTTGCCAAGACGGTTCATTAGCTAGGCTACAAGCAGGCTCACACCAACCATACTCTATTTCACTATAGAGTGAAGGATAAAATTGCTATATTGATAGTTTATGTAGACGACATTATAATTACTGGTAATAACTTTGTAGAGATGGAAAGGATCAAGAAACATCTTGCAGCAACCTTTGAAATGAAGGATCTTGGGAAACTAAGATTTTTCCTTGGATGGAAATTGCTCGAAGCAATGAAGAAATATTTATCTCACAACGAAAATATATTCTTGATTTGCTAAGAAACACTGGGTTAATGGGATGTAAACCGGCTGATATTCGCATGAATCCTAATATAAAACTTGAGACTAATCCAGAAGATTTACCGGTAGACCGATACATGTTTCATCGACTAATCGGCAGATTAATTTATCTTGCATACACCAGACCGGACATCGCATTTTCGGTAAGTTGTATTAGCCAATTTATGCACTCACCATATCAATGTCACTTGAACGCAGCAAATAGAATTTTGAAGTATCTAAAAGGAACTCCTGGCAGAGGATTAATGTTCAGAAAAAAAGCCACAAGAAATGTTGAAGTTTTCGTTGATGCTGATTGGGCAGGATGTCTGAATGATCGGAGATCCATTTCGTTATTGCTCTTTCGTTTTCGGAAATTTTGTCACTTGGAGAAGTAAGAAGCAGTCTGTTGTGGCAAGAAGTAGTGCTGAGGCCGAATTTCATTCCACTGCCCTTGGTATGTGTAAAGCTCTTTGGCTTAAGCAACTCCTTGAAGAACTATACATACCGAAGCAAAGTTCAATAATTATTTGGTGCAACAAGTCTGCGATCTCACTTTCACGTAATCTCGTCCATCATGATAGAACGAAACATGTTGAGATTGACCGACATTTCATTATGGAGAAGATTGATGAAGGCATTCTCGAAGTCTCCTACGTACATACCACACTGCATACATTCTTACAAAAGCTCTCTTTAAGCCTATGTTTGAACGTTTAATAGACAAGCTTGGGATGTATAACATATACCATCCAGCTTGAGGGGAGTGTAGAATTAGTCTTATTTCTAGTAGGTTCTAATAATCAGCGTCAAATCCTATAGATTAGGAAGTTAGTTATATATTTTCTATTTTATCCTTTGTAAACGCAGTAATATAAATATTAGTTAGTTATATATTTCCTATTTTATCCTTTGTAAACGTAGTAGTATAAATATTAATCTGTAATTCATTAAATTAATACACACATAAGTGTTTTCTCTGAGTTTTTTTCCTGTTTGAATGCTTTTATTTATCTACAGGTCAAAAACCGAAATACACATCATTTTGTAATAGATTTCTTGGCAAGAGACAAGATTGATCAGTCAGAGTGTACCTTTGGACTACGAGCAATACTTAGTTGCTTCCATGTACATGAAAACTTATTTGACCAAGGAAGTTTCTGTAGATGAATGAGTCTTCTACAATCGCAAGAATCGTGATTATAGCACATCCTAACTTTTTTAATCTCCATCTGAGAAAGTACGAGTAGAAAAGCAATATTAAAATTGAAACACGCAAATAGTAGATTATTTATTGGAAACAAGTAAAAAGAAAATGAGATTGAGGATTTGAAAAAACAGAGCCAGGAATTTCAATTTAATCGGCAAGTAATACAAGGAGTTTCATGTAATAAAGTACAAGGTCTGTCAGTGAGATAACGATTGGATTCTAGACAATAATAGAAGAAATGTTTGAAAAGAAAAAAGGATATAAAGAAAATCTACCACATAAAAAATTCAGAGTTCATCTAGGTTTTTCTCATTTTTCTTTACATCAATCTTGCACAACCAATCTTTAAAAAGATATAGATAACTAAATGTTTTTCCACTCCATTTTTTATTTCTTCTAGTGGGGGCTCCGCCTCTTTTGGGTCTCCGACGTTGTATAGCTCTTTTTTAACATATTTCTCCTTATTAAAAAAAATATTTTTTAATGTCTAAATCCAAAGTTAATCAAAAATACAATTTGAAAAACAATTTTCGAATCATCAAGTATAAAGCAAGTTAAATTCTCATAACTGACAAATGGACCATGAAAACCTTTTTTAAGCTAGACCAATTCAGACTTTGAAACTATCCACACACTCCAAGAACTCCATTATCTCTCTCTTCTTCTGCGGAACAAAACAAAATTCTATGGAACATTCAAGTCTCATGAAAATGCATTGTGTAGCTTTGAGTTAGGGACCCTCTAAGCTTCAAATATTTTATGACAGAATAAAAACAATTAGGAGAAAAGGGAGATTGCTATTAGTCACACTATTGTGGGTGATAGAACTGTCCTCTCATTTTTTTGTTTTCATCTCCTTTTTCTTCTTCGTTAGATGTGGAGTTTACATTGTCAGAAAACAAGAGGCATTAACTACAACCATTGAGGTTTATCGTAGAAGCAACTAGCATTAGTTAAAGATGAATGAGAATAGCAAAGATCCTATGTGGCACTTTGCGAGCCCCACTAAAAGATTTAACAGAATCTGCAACAATTCTCAATGCGGAAGATTCACTAAAGTTAGGGAAGTTTTTATTTAATTTTAAATGAACCTCACTCTCAATTTGACGACATAGCTTAAGTCTATGCCAAGACACATGATAGGTCTATACCAACTCAGGACTCTACATTCTTAATACCGTGTATTTAAAGAGTTAAATGTGAAATAAAATGCATCAACAACCTCTTAAAAAACATCTAGAAAAACAAATTGAACATTTAGGAGATGCACTGGCATACGACTTAAGGATCTTCGCAGTGAATCAGTTCTTTTAATTTTAGAACAACTACGAACATCCAGACACTTTGAGCAAATTTGAACAATTTTTGAAGTATTTAATAATAACTTTGAGTTAAAATTCAAGCACTAATCAAGCTCAAGATAGCATAATCAAGAGAAATGAAACAAAAACACTAGCACAAAAATTTCAGTTTTCTTGGCTAATAAATTCCATTAGAACTGTCAAGTATGTCCGTTACCATCCTTCACCTAGATGAAAAATGGATTCAATTCCTCATTGTATTCGACTCGATTAAATTTGTGAAAAAAATATGATTTGGAGACTGTAGCATTTATACTAACTGCATCCTCAAGGGAAAAAAAAACACGAGACCAACTAGTTACCTCAGTGGCTTCTATTGAAGTTAAATACTTTACTCCAGCATCGTGCCAACAAATGCTGCAGTGATAATTCTCAACCAGTTCGGCAGTGCTGAATTGCTTCAGGCAATCTTCAATCTTACATCCAACAATACACCACAACACCAAAGAAACATACATACACAAAAATAATAAGGCAGCACACATTTATTAACGAAGAAAACATGACAAAATATTCTTCCGTATGGACTACAAAACTAAAAATTTGGCAAAAACATACATTGGTAGCACCACCATCAAGGGCGGGAGAAAGTGGCAAGATTTGGAAAGATTCAAAACTCCATGAGATCTGCAGAATAAAAGGAAAAAAATTTATAGAACAAATATGTGCGTGGAACTCGTGACGTGAAAAGGCAAAAGAGATGGAAGGAGGACTAATGTTGAGAAGGGGAAAAAAATTACATAACCATACTCAAATCTTCAAAACGATTGAGCAGGCAATAAAAGAAAACTGATTTTTTTTCCAAAATGTAACTAAACCATACAAAGAAGTCCATTGTCAAACTTTTCGAAACTGTACTGCAGGTAGGCATACCATAGAAACACTTCCATTCAGCGATGCATGAAACTCAAATAAAGATGCAAAATCTCACAATGCATGTACCTGAGATGAGCAACTTTGACAAGTTAAAGTACTACCAAGAATCCCTTCTAATGGTCCAAGGCCATCACGCTGCCATCTTTCCAGCCGACTGCAATCTTCTTTCTCTTTTGGACTATGAATCCGATGACTAGAAGAAGAAATATCACCTAAAGAGCATCCACTGGAATGATAGCAATCATAAAATTCTTCTCTTAATGAGCTCAGAAGATGAAGAAATGCTTCAGCTGCATCCTATTAGAAAATACCGTTATCATACAGCACAACCTAAATCCTAGGAGCATTCAAAGTGCCAAGTTTACCTGTTGGTTTGTTAGATTGAAACTTGGAATGTAATTAGTCATAGCAACCATCACCTTCCATGGACTTAGGGTAACTCTTTTATGATAAACTAAACACAATTCTACAGAATATGATCGAGAAACTTATCAGTAAAAAATATAAATGAAAAGCTCAGAAAATAGTCTTTACAAATACCATTCTATGTTCTACAGTAACATGACTAATAGGGTATGAAAGCAGCACAGAATTCTCCCGCAGTGCAGGACACGGAAATAAAGCAGAGACTAGAAATGTATAAACTCTCAATGAAACCACAATTCTAAAGCTACCTTTTAATAGAGCAGCTAAAGTAACTGAAAGAGGCAGATTTTCAACAGGTTCCTCCACAGCCAAATGTTCAGATTCTTCTATAATATTTTGAAGAAAAGGTTGAAAAGATACACAGCTAGCCAAAGCCTGAGAAAATCTACAGATTGTAAAAATGGAAAACGAATAAATATTATCTCAAAATTTACTAAAAACATTTTTATTATTTAGTTTTTTCAAAAACAATTCAAAGTCCAAGCATCGAACAAAAAACCCATTAATCTACTGTAATATACCTGTAAAATAACATTAAGAAAACAGTTATTTCCGAAATTCTGTAACCCGGGCACAGCGGAGAGTTTCTCAGAGCCATCGGAATCCTCTGACGACCATCGTAACGGGAGGAAATCTGAAAATCTACCAACTCTTCGAGCCAAAACTACTGCAGCGAAACCTAGTAGAGCTGCCACAGAAAGGTGAAATCCAGAAGCTACAACCGAGTTTGCTGGACGAACAGTCCCAAACCTATGATCGGGTTGTCGAATCAAAGACTTCACGGCTGCTTCTCGCCTAAATTCCATGGTGAAAGCAGAATCTGAATAATACGAGAGGAACTACGAATATAATTAACTGAAATTCTTCGTGCGCTGTGAAACAGATTCTTCGAGCAAAGTCCGTGTTAAAGTACTTTTGAGAGGTGGACGAGAAGCCATATGACTTTTGGATCTACTCTTTGACTGACTGTCGAGAAGAAGTGATAAACGAGCCAGCCGAAAGAGAAAATTAATCTGATTCATCGAGTCTAACGAGTTAAACGAGTCGAGTCTAACGAGCTTACAGAACCTAACGTGCCGAACCTAATGAGTCATCTTGAAAAAATTTCAACCGAAGCTGCCTCTCGAGTCACGAATTAAATGGTCCGAGCCGAATCAAGCTGGATTAATGAGCCTTAACGAGTTGAGTCTAACGAATCGAGTGTATTTAAATATTTTTAACTTATGTTATTGTAATATAAGTTTTTTAAAAAAATTCATTAAAAATTATAATAAAAATTAATAATTATATGTCAACGATATTTACTCATTTAATTTAAAAATTTGTTATGTTAAGGTATATAAAATTGAATGTATTAATAAAAAATTATTTGAGAGTATCTAATAAAAATATCACATAAATATCATAAAAAATATTTTGATATATAAAAAAAAATTAGAATTTTAAAAAAATTACAAATTTGAAAAAAAAAATTACTTCAAATTACAAAAGAAATTCAATAAAAAAAATCTCTAGTCTTCAACATCCAAATTCGTAAACTTCTCGAGAATTTCATCTTCTCGTTGTTAATCTTTTGTCTTGACGTCTGTCCAGTCTTTGATACAAATAAGCGCCTCCACAAGGTCTGATGCAAGTCTTACTCTTTGTTCATCATAAACACGTCCACCTGCACTAAAAGCAGATTCTGTGTAACGCCCTCGAACCCACCCTGGCTCGGTGCGCTACTTTGCTAACCAGTCCCACGTTAAAACATAATTTTCTTACACCCAAAAACATTAAAACTAAACTGACACAGCTGAATTTAAAACTAAATCTCTTAAAACTCTCTTACGTCATACCTAGCTGCCAAGACTCACTAATTCCCTTATTTCTAACCATTAAGCACCACGGCATCCTTCCCGAAAATTTCGGCAAAGTAACGCCTGTAAATGGCGCCTCCAAAATGCTAGGTACCTGCAAACGAATAAAACCCAACCAAACCAGAACATTTCCACCATCTAACCAACCTACAAAATCCCCAAATAACAGTAAGGAGGGAACTAAAATGCTAACATCCCTAAATGAAGAAAGTCCACAGTACAGGGCGACACATCACCCTTAACTATGATTATATACAACGAATACACATAGCTATCACATAACTGTCAACCAAAAACCTTACGCATTTACAACAATTCCACAAACAGACATTTACAGTACTATCGACATACAAAACCCACATTCCCCGAAGACCATGGTGGAGTCGCCCCGACAACTGCCCGCACCGGCATGCCCCGTACTCCTCCGACTGCTGCCAAGTCCTGTCTCACTCGCTTAGCTCACCTGTAACCGCATCATTACCTACACCACAAGACACACACACGTAAGCTTACGCTTAGCAAGTAGGGGATAACAAATACAGTTTAAAACCAAGCACTATACACAACAACACAATACGACCAAACAATGCAATACAACACCACAATGCAACTCAACAACTCAACTCATAGTTGCCTGCACCCAAAGGTGCCTTACACATTGCCCGCACCGAAGTGCCTTACAACTCACAACGACAAACTCACAACGACAAACACACAACGACACGTTGCCCGCACCGAAGTGCCTTACACATTGCCCGCACCGAAGTGCCTTACACATTGCCCGCACCGAAGTGCCTTACACAACGACAAACACACAACGACACGTTGCCCGCACCGAAGTGCCTTACACATTGCCCGCACCGAAGTGCCTTACACATTGCCCGCACCGAAGTGCCTTACACAACGACAAACTCACAACGACAAACTCACAACGACAAACTCACAACGACAAACTCACAACGACAAACTCACAACGACAAACTCACAACGACAAACACACAACGACAAACTCACAACGACAAACTCACAACGACAAACTCACAACGACAAACTCACAACGACAAACTCACAACGACAAACTCACAACGACAAACACACAACGACAAACTCACAACGACAAACACACAACGACAAACTCACAACGACAAACACACAACGACAAACTCACAACGACAAACTCACAACGACAAACACACAACGACAAACTCACAACGACAAACTCACAACGACAAACTCACAACGACAAACTCACAACGACAAACTCACAACGACAAACTCACAACGACAAACTCACAACGACAAACTCACAACGACAAACTCACAACGACAAACTCACAACGACAAACTCACAACGACAAACTCACAACGACAAACTCACAACGACAAACACACAACGACACGTTGCCCGCACCGAAGTGCCTTACACAACGACAAACTCACAACGACAAACACACAACGACAAACTCACAACGACAAACTCACAACGACAAACTCACAACGACAAACTCACAACGACAAACTCACAACGACAAACTCACAACGACAAACTCACAACGACAAACACACAACGACAAACTCACAACGACAAACACACAACGACAAACTCACAACGACAAACTCACAACGACAAACTCACAACGACAAACACACAACGACAAACACACAACGACAAACTCACAACGACAAACACACAACGACAAACTCACAACGACAAACACACAACGACAAACTCACAACGACAAACACACAACGACAAACTCACAACGACAAACACACAACGACAAACACACAACGACAAACTCACAACGACAAACACACAACGACAAACTCACAACGACAAACACACAACGACAAACTCACAACGACAAACTCACAACGACAAACACACAACGACAAACTCACAACGACAAACACACAACGACACGTTGCCCGCACCGAAGTGCCTTACACATTGCCCGCACCGAAGTGCCTTACACAACGACAAACACACAACGACACGTTGCCCGCACCGAAGTGCCTTACACATTGCCCGCACCGAAGTGCCTTACACAACGACAAACTCACAACGACAAACACACAACGACAAACACACAACGACAAACTCACAAC
Source organism: Begonia masoniana (assembly GCA_022432975.1). NCBI lineage: Eukaryota > Viridiplantae > Streptophyta > Magnoliopsida > Cucurbitales > Begoniaceae > Begonia > Begonia masoniana. The sequence continues at coordinate 42,688,053 of CM039502.1, forward strand.
GACAAACACACAACGACAAACTCACAACGACAAACACACAACGACAAACACACAACGACAAACACACAACGACGACAAACTCACAACGACAACACACAACGACAAACACACAACGACACGTTGCCCGCACCGAAGTTGTAACACCCGACATTTCGGCCAGGTGATTTTCTGACCATTTTCATTGTCACCCTCTTATTTAACCGTTATGATTTAAATTTAATGTTAAGACAAATTTATTACAAGTTGAGTAAAACTAGGTTGGGTGGCAGTTTAGTAATTAGAATTGATGGATTAGGTATAAATAGGAAATGGAAACCTTAAACCTCATTTATTACCACTGTAGCCGACATTCCCTCTCGGCGATTTCTTCTTTCCCAAGTTCTTGCTCTCGGCTACCAGAACTTCCCTTTACCGACGGCTGGTTTCGAGCTTGCTCTTCTCTGCAAATCCACACCCGAGGTATGAAATGGACAATGTAGTCATTCATTAGTAAATAGAGCTCTGTTTTCAGCTCGGCACTGAGTTCGGATTTTTAGCAGTGGCCGAGTAGTTTTTGACTTTTAAAATCTGGGAGTAGAAATGTCATCCCGAATCGATTCTGAGCATTTTAAGTAACCAACTCGGATTTAATCAATGGTAAAACCTGTCCACCTAGTTTCGGATTTCAGACTGCAGTGTGTCAAACAGAGGAATCGGAATGACTTTAGCTATTAGATCCTAGGATGGTTTATGATTAGGACTATTAGGACTTTGTTTTAACTACTGTAATGTACATGTTTTAGGTGAAGAAGTTTAAAGGAAAGAAGCTCGGATTGCTAAGGAATCCAGGTAAGTGAATGTATTAAGATTTCCGGCCACTAGGGCCCTACACCGCAAGGGTATTAGGAAATCACTGAGATGTTAGCTTATTGACTATGATTTGTTATTTCCACGATATGAAGAAGTTGTGTAAGTAAATGTAAAGTTACATGATGTTTTACTTGTCCTCATGATATGACTTCTCTCTATGAACTTTATGTCTATGCACTGTGTCCCTGTTATGATTAAGTTGAGAATATGAAAAGCAAATGTAACCAAGGTTAAGTGCAGGGCGGGGAAAGACTATGTTATGTATGACTCGCGAATTCTCCCACTGGTGGAGGCCGAGTTAATGATATGTATGACTCGCGAAATCTCCCACTGGTGGAGGCCGAGTTAATGATATGTACGACTCGCGAAATCTCCCACTGGTGGAGGCCGAGTTAATGATATGTATGGCTCGCGAATTCTCCCACTGGGGAGGCCGAGTGATGTATCATGATTGCCGCGATAGGCAAATGATTATGTACGACTGCCGCGATAGGCAAATGACTATGTACCCCTGTCTTCCTCCCTCGTTCCCTGCCTTAATACATGTTATGTAAATGATAAAGATGAACATGAATGAAGAATGGTTTATGAATTATGTCTCTTTAAATTGTGTACTCATGTATATCTGTCAGCATGCATTCCTTACTAAGCATTAGGCTTATAGTTAAACCTTATGGTGTAGGTGAAGAAGGTTCAGGTGAGGATGTTATGTTCAAAGAGGATGCTTAAGGCTGGTTGCTGGAGGATGCCCAAGGTGACAGTGCGGGACTGGAGAGGCGATTTATGACCCCTGGTTAAGACTCTTATGTTACAGTATGTTAAAGGATATGGTAGCTTAAGTAGGATGAGATTATTTTAAAACGTTGAGCTTTGAAACTGTCTAGTGGATCACTGAGTCAGGGAATGATTATATAGATTTATAAATGATCTGTTGCTTAAGTCTTCCGCTATATGCATTTTGAATGAGTTGCGTTTTCTTTCTGTTGGGAGGAGTCATTTGATGATTTAGTGTTCTCTACCGTAAGACGGAAGCTGGATGAGGCAATCTTCCGGTTGACGTCATCGGCAGGTGCCGAGAGTTAATTGTTTGATGGTTTAGTCTTCCGGCTGACGTCATCGGCAGATGCCGAAGGGTAGTTGTTTGTTGGTTTAGTCTTCCGGCTGACGTCATCGGCAGATGCCGAAGGATAGTTGTATGATGGTTTAGTCTTCCGGATGACGTCACCGGAAGATGTAAAATGTGTTTTGTCGTTTAGCGACCGGAAGATGTAAAATGTGTTTTGTCATTTAGCGACCGGAAGATGTAAAATGTGTTTTGTCGTTTAGCGACCGGAAGATGTAAAATGTGTTTTGTCGTTTAGCGACCGGAAGATATAAAATGTGTTTTTGTCATTTAGTGACCGGATGATGTTTTAATTTAGCACGCGAGGCCCACGTGCCCACCGGAAGATGTCTCCTTTTAGGTGATGTTAAGCGAGTCACGCGTAATGCACGTGATGACCGGACGACTAAGTTTCTGAGGGTTGTCAACGCATGCAACCCATGCAAACCCGAGTGGTATTTTGTTAAGAGAATTGAGGGCACTTCCTCTTTTCCCGAAATTGTCAAGAAACCGATGACCGAGTCCAGTCGCTCGACTCTGTGAAAGTTTGAGCCGACGAGGCGTGGGAAGTTGGGCATGAGAGGGTTCGTCTTCCTTAATGGTTCTGCGTCTCTATTACCAGTTTAGAAAAAAAAAATATATATGTAAAATGTGAAAGTCTGTTGAGAGATAGGTAAGTGAATGTAATAATAGTAAAAGTCAAGCAAACGATTAATGAAAGGATATGAACACGTGACGGCTCCTGGCCGGGGTCGTTACAGAAGTGCCTTACACAACGACAAACTCACAACGACAAACACACAACGACACGTTGCACGCACCGAAGTGCCTTACACAACGACAAACTCACAACGACAAACACACAACAACAAATACACAACGACACGTTGCCCGCACCGAAGTGCCTTACACATTGCCCGCACCGAAGTGCCTTACACAACGCCAAACTCACAACGACAAACACACAACAACAAACACACAACGACACGTTGCCCGCACCGAAGTGCCTTACACATTGCCCGCACCGAAGTGCCTTACATATTGCCCGCACCGAAGTGCCTTACACAACGACAAACTCACAACGACAAACACACAACGACACGTTGCCCGCACCGAAGTGCCTTACACATTGCCCGCATCGAAGTGCCTTACACATTGCCCGCACCGAAGTGCCTTACACAACGACAAACTCACAACGACAAACACACAACAACAAACACACAACGACACGTTGCCCGCACCGAGGTGCCTTAGTTGCCCGCCCCGAAGGGCCTTAGTTGCCCGCACTGAAGTGCCTTAGTTGCCCACCCCGAAGGGCCTTAGTTGCCCGCACCGAAGTGCCTTACACTTTAACCGACTACCATGCCAACCAGTGCAACACCACACGACAACCAACCAATGCAACACCACACGACAACCAACCAGTGCAACACCACACGACAACCAACCAGTGCAACACCACACGACAACCAATTAGTGCAACACCACACAACAACCAACCAATGCAAGACCACACGACAACCGACCAATGCAACACCACACGAAACCAAACAACCAACCAACCCAGGAGGCACACTCCCAATGTTAAACAATGCAACACAACATAACAATGTCAAACAATGCAACACCTCAACAAAACAGCAACACATCACTAAGCAAAAACAAATAACCATTACTTACCGTTCTATGGTGTAGGCCCGAAGGCAAAAAGGATGACAACCACTACTTACCTGAACTCTGGCACCGCACTTACTCACTTTGGCTATGTACATTTCCCCACTCGGTAACCTATCACATTCACAAAATTCACTTAAGAATCACTATTCATTTCTAAAGAATATTTAAACTAACTCTAACTACAACTATTCAAACTTCTTTAAAATTAAGCCTACATACACCAACTTACTCTCAAACTATTATTTCTAGCCTAATCCAACTAAATCCTAACTAAATGGGCCACCAATTTGGGTTCGGTAAAAACCGACCCGAACTTCAAACGCGCGTAACTTTTGCGTCAGATATCGGAATCGAACGATTCCAGCGGCCACGTACTCCTCTAATAACCTATTTTAACCTGCCAAAAGGAATTTGAAAACGAACGACCGTAGCTAGGTCAATTAGTGCAAAACCCGAACTGCCCTATAGCCGGAATTTCCCCTTTTCTAATTTTTCATCAATTTACACTCTATTGCTCACCAATCGACCACCATCATACCTAATTAACATAATCTAATAAAACCCTACTGTTTTCAACCAGAAAATCGAAGTCCCCAATTTGGAGCCCCTCTGTTTTTTTTGCCCAATCCGAGCTCACCCTAGCTCGGCAACCCACGCCGGCGTTAGGCTCGGTCATTTGACGCCAAGAACGGCCAAAAGCCGCTAGCAATCGGAGCTCAAACGAGCTCCTCACCCTCGGCCTCTAACAGAGTCAAAACAGGGCGAAAAAGAGGGCTTACCGTTCGGTTGTGCGCGGAGAAGGGCCAGAACTGCTCGCCGTCGTCTTCTGGCCAGAGAACGCCCGAAAATCGCGATGACCAGACCGCCGATCACCGTTCGCGTCTCCCCCCCTCTGCTCTGCTGTCCGCTCGGGTCGTCGAAGCTCAAACACAGAATGGCTCGTCGAAGCCATTCTGTGTTTTAGTTTGTTTTATTATTTTTTTTTAATAATAATAATAATAGTAATAATTTATAATAATAAAACTAAAACTATTTCTTTAATTAACACTAACTAATTACCATTTTGCCCTCTCGTGTTTTCGACCATTCAAAATTTCGTTAAATCTCGCTCGTTCGTAAATTAGAAACTTTCATAAATTGACTCTCATCCCGTTCTTTTAATTACTTTACCTTTTTATTATTTCCTAAGATCCATAACTATATTAAATCAAAAACCTCGGGTGTTACATTCTGGTACTACAGTAGAAACATGACGTGTTAGAAGATCACGTGTCATTATAGAAATAATAGAATATGTGGTAGAATGTCTTTTCCACCTATCTAAAATATCAAAATTCTTGTCTCGAGCAAATTGATAACGAACTTCAAAATAATATTGAGTTCATTTGTAAAAGAAATAGAATAATTTTCAGTTTGTAATTCACTACATATATCATCAATACTATTTTGTTGACTAAAACTACTTTCACCACCACCACCACTACTACTAGGATAACTCTCAGTATGTGAAGGTTGTAAATAATAACGATTAATATTAAAATATTTTGTTTCATAAGAAGCATATAAATTAACAATTTTATTTGTTATGTCATCACTAGTAATTAAAGGTGCAATACATAAATTTGTAGAAATCTTATTAAGCATAAGACATATTCTTTTTAATTTAAATCTTGGATACATGATGCACATATAACAAAAAATAAGAGGAATGTTATACCAATATTTTTTAAATTTTGTTTCTATTTTATTAAGAATATTACTAAATTCATCTACTAGTCTATATTTTGTAAAATTACATGTTAAATCTACAAAAATATGAAAAATAATATTAGAAGTAAGATAATAAATTTCAGAATATTGGTTTGTAGCATAATAAAAATGTTTTAAAAAATCAAAAAAGATATTAACAATATCACAATTAGATTTGTCAAAGTTAATATTTTGCGTCTTATTAATAAAAACACAAATAACTTGTGGCAACCCCGACCCACAGGGGACCGTCGGGACCGCCACGGGACTTGACTTGACATAACTTATACATAATCACATTTTGGGCATAAATTTTTTTTACTTTCGTTTAAAACTTAACTCGGTTTTTGGACTTTAAAATTCCTTTAAAACTGTTCAAAAACGTAGACGGAGGAACATAACGTTAAAATCGAAAACGGATAAAAACATGGCTGGCGCGCGCGCAACTATGCCCAAAATGTGATTATGTATAAGTTATGTCAAGTCAAGTCCCGTGGCGGTCCCGACGATCCCTTATAGGTCGGAGTCGTTACATAACTTGTCAATATGCCTTATCATTTTGCAACATCAAATAAGTTGAATTTCACTTATTATCTACGTTGGTTTTTAATTTTTTTGGTTTAAGTTGGGTAGCTATACAAAAATTTTTATATTATTGTTTTCTCGAATTAGACTCAATAATATAAGAAATTGCTGATCCAATTAATTCAATATGAGGTAAAATATATAACATACCATATTTAACAACCAATTTAAAATATGACACACACATCTCATGTGAAAAAGAGAACCACGAGTAACATCTAATTGTAAATAATTTTTAAATTAAGAAATAGTAATATCATTAGTACTAGTATTATCAAGAGCTATGCTAAAAATTTAATCTTTAATAGAATATTCTTGTAATATTGTCATAATAAATCTATAGATGGTGTTGCCAGAATGAAAATATTCACAATTATGAAATCGTAAATTTTTTTTATTTAATTGTTAAGATTTATCAATAAAATGAGATGTTACAACTATATAATCAACAACATTATGTGCACTTCATAAATGAGAAGTAATGCAAATAGATATTGAAGGAGTTTGAAAAAAATGTAATTAATTCATTTTTCATATCCATAAATATTTTAAGAATATCATTTCTCGTAGTATTTCTAGGGACACATGTAAAACTATGAGTAACATATTCTTTCATAAATTTTTCAAACACTTCACTATCGGTGAATGATAAAAGCAACTCGGATTGTGCTACAAGTTATGTTTTTTTCTAGGTGAAGTGGATATTTGTGTAAATGATTGTCCCACAGAAAATTTAAGATTTAATTCTCTAATTTTCTTTATATCATTATCATCAATATTATAATTGCGATGATCTATAATAAATAAAATTAAATTTTTAATAATAAATTGATACCACAAAATCAATGTCCAATAAAAGCTTGTAGGTAGTGTGAATTGATCAACTCTACATATACGAAACTTAAAAAAATTAATACAAAAATATTTAGTTAATATAACTACAATTAAAAATTATGTAAACAAATGTAAAAAAAAAAAATTAAAATATACCTTATTGAATGACGAAAAGAGTGAATGGTAAGAAGAGAGAAATTGATCAAGAGCACTAATTGAGAAATGAAGTTAAGAAGTTGAATAAGATTCCTGACCTCGACTCGGCCTATCTCATGGGACCGGGCTAGGCTCGGCTTGCTACAGTAGTGAGCGAGCCAGCCCGCCCGTTAAACAACTCTATTGTCAAGAACTGAGAGTACCAGCCTACTAGTTGAACCGACCGGAAACTTACCGTTTCAGCATAGTGTTACCAGAACTGCACAAGCAGTAGCTGAGAATCAAACTGAAGCGGACCGATTTCACAATTCGGTTCTGATTATGTTAAAGCTTCCAAACACAAAAAAAAAAAAAAGTTAAGACTTTCTCGACCATTAAAAGTGCACTGAGAACTCGACGATATCAACAACTATTTATTGTTGTGCTGGTGAAAAATTCAAGTTTAGTCCGAACAAAATGTATGAGAGCAATGGCATACTCTGATACGAAAGAGTCTGAGAGAAGGAAGAGTGCATGAAGAAAGCACGAATGCCCTTTAGTAAATGTTCAATTAGACATGTGACGACCTGAAACCAAACCCGATCGGGGTCCGGGATCGGAGCCATCACTCAGAGACAGTTAACAGAAAACGGGGACTATATTTTTTTTTTTTGAACAGGGAATAGAAAATTTACAAAACTATACACGGAGGGAGAGAAGATATTCTCTGGAGTCGAAAGTAAAACAAGTTTCGATAATGGATAGCAGAAGGAACCGAAATGCAGGAAGACATGGACATTAAGAGAACTTAAACTGGAGAAGAAGTGAGCAGGAAATATAGATGGACCGGACCGGAAAAGGTAAGGCAAAAGATGTATTTAAAACGGGGCGGGAAGAATAATTAACTGGGCGGAAGACTGGCAGAAGATGTGAGCTGACGTCAGGCGGAAGATGCATTTGCAAAGATAGAAGTAGGGATGACGTCAGTCGGTAGATGCTGAGTAAAATTGGGTGGAAGGTAAAAGCTATCGGTGGATGCAGATACGACAAAATAGGTGACGTCACCGGAAGATGCAGACATTAAAGGTAATCGGCAGAAGAAGAAAACAGTGGATGACGTCATCGGAAGAGGAGATGACGTCAGACGGTAGATGCAGGCATTAAACGAAATCGGAATATGTGATGACGTCGTCGGAAGATGTGATGACATCATCGGCAGATAAAGGCAGTAAACGTAATAGGCAGAAGAAAAGCTATGGTGACGTCATCGGAAGAGGAGATGACGTCATCGGAAGATGAAGTTAAACTGAGAGACAGATGAAACCGGTAGAAGTAACTAAGACTGATGAAGTCAACTGTTCACCGGTGGATGAGATAAGACAAAATGTAAACAGTGACTATCGGTGGATGCATTAAACGTGATCAGAAGATGCAGTTTTAAAAGGGGCAGAATTTGACAACTTTTGACAAAAAAACATATAGACAGAGGGCTTAAAGAACAGAAAACATGAAAGTCTCAGATTCTCAAACCAATTCAAAACATGGTTCTCGAGCACAACAGAAGGCATACAGGTTTCAGACCTTCATTACAAATGACGGATTTCAAGAAAACAAACTGCATGGATAGCTCTAAAATTCGAGACCATCCATGCATGACCTGAAAAGGGAGAACTCAAGCAGTTCCAGAATGTTTTCAAGACATTTCACAGGAAACAACTAACAACTGTCAACAGAGATTTAAAACTCGATCATCAGAACTTATACATTATATATATATGTCCAATAGAATTTTTCTACGGGGTTTTTAAAACAAAACACAGGACCTCAACAGAGTTTTAAAACAAACACACCAGAATTTCAGAAGAGTTTACAGATATGAACATTTCTTATAAGACTAAGACTTAAACCTCGGGACAGAAAATTGTGTCTGACTGCAGCAACCACCTCCGAGAGCTCGAGCCACCAGCCACCTATTCATCAGATTGAGGCACAAAGTCCTCACGTTCGGGTTCAGTACCTACATCAGGGAGTTCACCTATGAGTCTAAAACTCAGTAAGAACATATAGATATGCAGTGATGCAAAATGCTATGCATGCGGTTTTCAGAAATACAGTGACAGTACAGAACAATACGTTTCAGTGGCAGAGGGGTATAAGTGGGGCTTATAGGGGAGCAGGCGACAGTAAGGTGCACTATCAGGCATATTCAGTAGTTTTCAGATTCCCAGGGAGGGATAAAACCAGAGGGTCCTTGGCAAGGACAATTTTTCAGAATCCCAGGGAGGGATAAAACTAGAGGGCCAGTCCCCGTCCCACACTTAATCGGTACATTTCAGTCAGATTTTATCTTATTTAGTTTCAAACAGTGTACAGAAAACATTTGCATGTCTTTCAGAGAAAACGTGTATGCATGAACAGTGCTTGAACTTAAACAGGCAGAGAGCAGATGACAGAAATAACAGAACATAGACAACTCAGAACATAACTATAACCTTTCTACCCAAAACAACCCGACAGAACAGAAAACCTAGTACCTCCGGGATGTAGGGCCTTAAGGGCCAACCTACGGATATGAACTTACCTGTTGCTGCAATGTAGAATGCTCGGATGTCCCTGAAACGCTCGGATCTGTTGCTGCAATGTAGAGAAATTAAACAAGTTGCAAATGCTAACAAATAACTTGGAAGATTATGCAGTAAACTCCATTCAGACTTGTAGAAAACAACGAATGTGTTTCCATACAAAAACCGAGAGTTTTCTCCCAACTATCTTAACCTAAAACTTCAGCATAACCCATAGTTTTTGCTTGTCCAAATGTGTTAGCATTAGAAGATGTTTACCTTAGCGGAGGAGCAGAAAGGAATCTGAGAAGATCGAAGTAACTTCGATGGTTGTTTGTCGACAGGAAGAGAGAATGCAGAGAGGAAAAAGGAGAGAGAGCAGAGAAGAGAAGTGAAGAGGGTTTCACGTAGGGGGAAGAACTTAACTTCTTCAACAAGCTGCCACATGTCACTCAACCATTGGTTTTCTCCCACCAACCTTAATTTCTCTCCAATTTACCCTTCCACGCATTTTAACTTAGTGTAATGCTTAGTTAAACATTAGTTTGGTTTTCCAACAAAACACATATTGCATTTATATTAAATTAATCCCGAGAAATGGTTCGGGAAATAATTACATATAAAAAGGCCGGGTGTTACATTCCACCCACCTTAACAGAAATTTTGTCCTCAAAATTTGCCTAAGCAAAGAGGTCCAGATACTGTGCTCTAACATCTGCTTGTCTTTCCCACGTGGCCTCCTCCACATTGTGGTTGCGCCATAACACTTTTACCAGTGGAACCACCTTGTTTCGCAATACTTTGAGTGACATATCCAATATCTGTATAGGCCTTTCTTCATATGTCAGCGTTGGCATGATATCAAAGTCCACTTGTTTTACGATCTGAATTGGATCTCGCACACATTTTCTCAGCATCGAAACATGGAAGACATTGTGAACTCCATCCATTGACGCCGGCAACTGTAGTCCGTAAGCCATGTTTCCCACACGCTTCAGGATGGGAAAAGGGCCAATGAACCGTGGGCTGAGCTTTCCTTTCTTATCGAATCTCATTACGCTCTTGAAAGGTGACACTTTCAGGAATACCTCATCGCCCACAGCGAACTCTAAGTCTCTTCTTCTATTGTCCGCATAACTCTTCTGTCGACTCTGAGCAATTTTTATTCGTTATTTGATAGCAGCTATCACCTCAGACATCTGCTGTAATATCTCAAGGCCGATAAGCTTGGTTTCTCCGATCTCATCCCAACACAATGGGGATCTACACTTCCTGCCATAAAGAGCTTCATAAGGAGCCATGCCAATTGTAGCCTGATAGCTATTGTTGTAGGCAAACTCCACGAGTGGCAAATATCTACTCCAAGGAGCATGAAATTCCAGCACGCACGACCTTAGCATATCCTCCAGTATTTGGATGGTTCTCTCTGATTGTCCGTCAGTCTGTGGATGAAATGTCGTGCTGAAATTCAACTTCGTACCCAAAGAGCTCTGCAAACTTTTCCAAAACCTGGAAGTGAATCTGGGATCACGGTCTGAGACGATCGACACAGGAACGCCATGCAGTTTAATAATCTCGTTAATATACAGCTCTGCATACTGATCCATGGAGTACGTCGTCTTCACAGGTAGAAAGTGGGCCGACTTCGTCAATCTGTCCACTATGACCCAAATGCTATTATGGCCCTTAGCTGTTCTTGGTAGGCCAACAAAAAAATCCATCGTTATATTCTCCCATTTCCATTCGGGGATCGGGAGAGGTTGAAGTGTTCCACTCGGTCGTTGATGTTCAGCTTTGACCTGTTGACATATCATACAAGACTCCACATACTTGGCCACTTCATTCTTCATATTCGGCCACCAAAAGTGAAGTTTCAAGTCTTGATACATCTTCGTGCTTCCAGGATGTACAGAGAAAGAAGATGAATGGGCTTCCGACAAGATGTACTTCCGTAGCTCTTCGTCTTTCGGAACATACCATCTGTTTTTAAACTTCAGAATTCCATCTCCCGAATAACTGAAATCGGAAGAAGCCATTGGTACCTTGCTCACAATATCAGCCATTTCCTTTGAATTGGTCCTCTGGGCCTCCTTAATTCGGTCCAGAACGGAGGGCCGTAGTGTTAAGTCTGCTAGTATGGCCGATAGCCCAGAAACTATCTCCATATCGAACTTCTGTATCTCCGTCCTCAAAGGTATAGATACGGCCGACATTATTGGTTGCATAGTAGCTGGCATCCTGCTTAGCGCATCGGCCACCACATTAGCTTTACCCGGGTGGTATTTAATCTCAACGTCGTAGTCTTTCACAAACTCTAACTACCGCCTTTGCCTCATATTCAACTCTTTCTGAGTAAAGATGTACTTCAAACTCTTGTGATCAGAAAACACCTCACATGATTGTCCATATAGGTGGTGTCTCCATACCTTCAGCGCAAAAACAACTGCCGCCAACTCAAGGTCATGAGTAGGGTAGTTTTGCTCATGGTTTTTCAATTGTCGGGATGCGTATGTCACTACTTTCCCTTCTTGCATTAATACACATCACAAACCAATCTTGGATGCATCACAGTATACGCTAAATTTTCCATCCTCAATTGGCAACACCAATAGAGGAGCAGTAGTCAGCCTTTGCTTGAGTGCCTGAAAGCTCACTTCACATGCTTCAGACCACCTGAACTTGATGTCCTTCTTTGTTAAGCTGGTCATAGGCTTTGCTATCACGGAAAAGTCTTTAATGAATTTCCTGTAATAACCAGCTAGTCCGATAAAGCTCCGTACTTCACTGGCATTCCTCGGTTTTGGGCAATCTTTCACGGCCTGAATCTTGGCCGAATCTACCGATACCCCTTCTGCAGACACAACGTGGCCTAGGAAATTAATCTTACTTAACCAGAATTCACACTTTGATAGCTTGGCGTACAATTGGTGTTGTTTTAGGATTGACAGTACAATAGCCAAGTGCTCCTCGTGCTCGGCCTCACTTCTGGAGTAAACTAAGATGTCGTCGATGAAGACGATTACAAATTTATCCAAGAAGTCCTGGAATATCCTGTTCATCAAGTCCATAAATGCCGCCGGAGTATTAGTTAACCCGAACGACATCACCAAGAACTCGTAATGCCCGTATCGAGTCCTGAATGCGGTCTTTGGAATATCATCAGCTCTGACCTTCAACTGGTAATAACTGGAGCGCAAGTCAATCTTAGAAAATACTCGAGCCCCTTGTAGTTGGTCAAATAAATCATCGATTCTCGGCAACGGGTACTTATTCTTGATCGTCAACTTATTCAGCTCACGGTAGTCAATACACATCCGTAGGGACCCATCCTTCTTCTTAACAAATAAGACGGGAGCACCCCACGGAGAAAAACTAGGGCGCACAAAACCCTTATCCACCAATTCCTTTAGCTGAGCCTTCAACTTCCTTAGCTCAATCGGTGCCATACGGTACGGATTCTTCGATACTGGTTCAGCACCAGGATACACATCGATCTCGAACTCGATCTCACGATCAGGTGGCAATCCCGGTAAGTCATCCAGGAAGACCTCTGAGAAGTCTCGAACTACCGGAATATTTTGAAGTTCCACCTCACTTTGTCTTTGAACATCTACTACGTGGGCAAGGAATCCGACACCTCCTGACCTCATCAGCTGTTGAGCTTTCAAGGTGGATATGACAGGCATACTATGTTTCTTTGGTATTGCCTGATAGGAGAACTCTACTTCGTTCGGGCGCTTAAACGTCACGAGCCCGGACCTACAGTTGATGGTGGCATGATGTCTAAATAGCCAGTCCATCTCCAGAATGACATCGTACCCTTTCATACCGATGACGATAAGGTTGGCGTACAACTTCTGATCTCCTACTGTCACTATATCACCCCGTACCACCTGCTCGAAGTGCATAAACTCTCCGGACGGTAGCATAATGCTGTAAGGCTGGTCTGACGACGTACAATCAACCTTCTGTCTAACTACGAAGTCTATGGCCACAAACGAATGTGTGGCCCCCGTGTCCCACAAGGTATAAGTATGTGTATCACATATTATAATTGTACCGGTTATTACCGTGTGCAGATCAGCATCATCAACATCTTCCATCATTGCAAACACTCTTGGCACGGCTTGACCTGTTCTGGTGTCGGGCATTAGGCAATCCCGAACAAGATGGCCTCCTTTGCCACATCGGAAGCATTGGCCGGTAGCAAGCCTGCATTCTCCTTTGTGAGGCTTCTGGCACCGCGGGCATACTGAAAGTTGAGGAGCCCCCATTGGTCTCTTTCCTTTGTCTTGATAAAGGATGGCTTCATTGGGCCTCTTAATGCCCCTGTTTTGTTGCTGTTGAGGTACACTCCGAATAATCCCTCTTGGTGAATCTCTTTATCTCTGGGACTTTATTTCTAAGGCCTCCAACTGATAGGCCTTGGCCACCACCTTCACATACGGTGCCTCATCGAACCCTCCAGTTGTGATTCCTCGCAAAAGGTCCATCTTCAACCCTTGAATGAACTGGTGCACTTTGTTCTCATCGGTGGCCACCAGGTGTGTTGCATATCGGGACAATGACTCAAATTTCTGAACATATTCGGCCACTGACCCATATTGTCGCAGCCGAGAGAATTCAACTAACTTTTCCTTCCTCACACCCCGATCAAAGTACTTCTCGTAGAAGATTTTCGTGAATCCTTCCCAGCTTAATGCCACGGTAGTGGACTGCACTGTGTCCCACCAAAATCCAGCACTTTCGGTGAGATAGAACACGGCGTAAATAACCTTCTTGCTGTCTTCTACTTCTGCATAACTGAACATCTTCTCCATAGCTCGAATCCAAGTTTCAGCACGGGTCGGGTCAGTAGACATTCCATCAAATGCAAGCGGCTGGAGTTGCCGGAATCTGTCTCCACTGTTGTCTCGCGGCGCATTATCACGATTGTTATTCTCATGGTTATTGTTTCTATCATCTTCTCTGGCCATCATGCGTTCAACCATGCGTGACTGTGCACCCACAAGTTCGGTCAGTCGGTCAATGGCTCGAGAGCTTTCGCTTGACTCTTCTTGATGTCCTCTCACCATTTCTAATAAACCCTATAAACAGAATAACCTAATTTAATAAACAGAAACTTTTTACAGAACATTAGACACTTTCAGTTAGTTGAGCGATCTCACGTGCCGGTTGTGCAATCAGACATTTCACAGAATCGGTTTTAAAACCTTGTCTCTCTGATACCATAACTGTGACGACCCGAAACCAAACCCGATCGGGGTCCGGGATCGGAGCCATCACTCTGAGACAGTTAACAGAAAACGGGGATTATATTTTTTTTTTTTTTTTTTTGAACAGGGAATAGAACATTTACAAAACTATACACGGAGGGAGAGAAGATATTCTCTGGAGTCGAAAGCAAAACAGGTTTCGATAATGGATAGCAGAAGGAACCGAAATGCAGGAAGACAGGGACATTAAGAGAACTTGAACTGGAGAAGAAGTGAGCAGGAAATATAGATGGACCTGACCGGAAAAGGTAAGGCAAAAGTTGTATTTAAAACGGGGCGGGAAGAATAATTAACTGGGCGGAAGACTGGCGGAAAATGTGAGCTGACGTCAGGCGGAAGATGCATTTGCAAAAACAGAAGTAGGGATGACGTCAGTCGGTAGATGCTGAGTAAAATTGGGTGGAAGGTAAAAGCTATCGGTGGATGCAGATACGACAAAATAGGTGACGTCACCGGAAGATGCAGACATTAAAGGTAATCGGCAGAAGAAGAAAACAGTGGATGACGTCATCGGAAGAGGAGATGACGTCAGACGGTAGATGCAGGCATTAAACGAAATCGGAATATGTGATGACGTCGTCGGAAGATGTGATGACGTCATCGGCAAATAAAGGCAGTAAACGTAATAGGCAGAAGAAAAGCTATGGTGACGTCATCGGAAGAGGAGATGACGTCATCGGAAGATGAAGTTAAACTGAGAGACAGATGAAACCGGCAGAAGTAACTAAGACTGATGAAGTCAACTGTTCACCGGTGGATGAGATAAGACAAAATGTGAACAGTGACTATCGGTGGATGCATTAAACGTGATCGGAAGATGCAGTTTTAAAAGGGGCAGAATTTGACAACTTTTGACAGAAAAACATATAGACAGAGGGCTTAAAGAACAGAAAACATGAAAGTCTCAGATTCTCAAACCAATTCAAAACATGGTTCTCGAGCACAACAGAAGGCATACAGGTTTCAGACCTTCATTACAAATGACGGATTTCAAGAAAACAAACTGCATGGATAGCTCTAAAATTCGAGACCATCCATGCATGACCTGAAAAGGGAGAACTCAAGCAGTTCCAGAATGTTTTCAAGACATTTCACAGGAAACAACTAACAACTGTCAACAGCGATTTAAAACACGATCATCAGAACTTATACATTATATATATATGTCCAACAGAATTTTCCTACGGGGTTTTTAAAACAAAACACAGGACCTCAACAGAGTTTTAAAACAAACACACCAGAATTTCAGAAGAGTTTACAGATATGAACATTTCTTATAAGACTAAGACTTAAACCTCGGGACAGAAAATTGTGTCTGACTGCAGCAACCAACCCCGAGAGCTCGAGCCACCAGCCACCTATTCATCAGATTGAGGCACAAAGTCCTCACGTTCGGGTTCAGTACCTACATCAGGGAGTTCACCTATGAGTCTAAAACTCAGTAAGAACATATAGATATGCAGTGATGCAAAATGCTATGCATGCGGTTTTCAGAAATACAGTGACAGTACAGAACAATACGTTTCAGTGGCAGAGGGGTATAAGTGGGGCTTATAGGGAAGCAGGCGACAGTAAGGTGCACTATCAGGCATATTCAGTAGTTTTCAGATTTCCAGGGAGGGATAAAACCAGAGGGTCCTTGGCAAGGACAATTTTTCAGAATCCCAGGGAGGGATAAAACTAGAGGGCCAATCCCCGTCCCACACTTAATCGGTACATTTCAGTCAGATTTTATCTTATTTAGTTTTAAACAGTGTACAGAAAACATTTGCATGTCTTTCAGAGAAAACGTGTATGCATGAACAGTGCTTGAACTTAAACAGGCGGAGAGCAAATGACAGAAATAACAGAACATAGACAACTCAGAACATAACTATAACCTTTCTACCTAAAATAACCCGACAGAACAGAAAACCTAGTACCTCCAGGATGTAGGGCCTTAAGGGCCAGCCTACGGATATGAACTTATCTGTTGGTGCAATGTAGAATGCTCGGATGTCCCTAGAACGCTCGGATCTGTTGCTGCAATGTAGAGAAATTAAACAAGTTGCAAATTAAACAAATAACTTGGAAGATTATGCAGTAAACTCCATTCAGACTTGTAGAAAACAACGAATGTGTTTCCATACAAAAACCGAGAGTTTTCTCCTAACTATCTTAACCTAAAACTTCAGCATAACCCATAGTTTTTGCTTGTCCAAATGTGTTAGCATTAGAAGATGTTTACCTTAGCGGAGGAGCAGAAAGGAATCTGAGAAGATCGAAGTAACTTCGATGGTTGTTTGTCGACAGGAAGAGAGAATGCAGAGAGGAAAAAAGGAGAGAGAGCAGAAAAGAGAAGTGAAGAGGGTTTCACGTAGGGGGAAGAACTTAACTTCTTCAACAAGCTGCCACATGTCACTCAACCATTGGTTTTTTCCCACCAACCTTAATTTCTCTCCAATTTACCCTTCCACACATTTTAACTTAGTGTAATGCTTAGTTAAACATTAGTTTGGTTTTCCAACAAAACACATATTGCATTTATATTAAATTAATCCCGAGAAATGGTTCGGGAAATAATTACATACAAAAAGGCCGGGTGTAAACGAGCTGAGCTGAAATTATTTGATGCTTGTGAAAAATGAAGGGTAAAGTGCAATTTGGCCCCTACAACTAGGTGAAATGAGCAATTTACACAGTAAACTTGGGTAAAGTGCAATTTGGCCCCTACAACTAATAGGCAAGAACAACCTTAATGTATTGATAATGGGTAATATGGCCTCTACCGTCATATTTTCCATCAAAAAGTAATATTTTTTCACTTGTTCATTTTTTTTTCCCGAAATGCCCCTCACTAGACCGAATCGAACCGGACCGGTTCGACTAATTGCACTTTGTTTTTTTTTTTTTTACTTTTATTCATCTGTCTTCTCTTGTCTGAGAAATAGGATTTAAAAAAAATAAATAAATAAGAGTGGAATTAACTGAACCGGTCTTGTCCGGTTCGGTCCAGTGAGGGGCATTTCGAAAAAATAAATAAATAAGTGAAACAATGTTATTTTTTGATAGAAAGGTTGTTCTTGTCTATTATTCAAGTTTACGGTATAAATTGTCCATTTCACCTAGTTGTAGGGCCCAAATTGCACTTTACCCAAATTTACGATGTAAATTATCCATTTTACCTAGGTGTAGGGGCCAAATTGTACTTTACCCAAAAATAAACATGCCCTCTCCGTTAAACATGTTTTAAGATGTATTTTAAAGTAAGAATTCAAATCGAAGCAATCAATATTAACCATGAACAACACAATAAAATATCTTGAGTAATGCATCGAATGTGAAGAAAAAAGAGCAAAAGAGAAGGTATAAAATGAAAGAGAGAGGAGGTGAAAAAGAGAGTATATTCCCAAATTAGATAGGTAGAACATGAGCAAACAACAAGCTATAAAAAGGAGGGAAGAGTGCATAAACTTTCGGGTCGAGAGTGGGCGGGCTACGCATGGAGTGGCTCGCTGGCGGGCTGGGGGCGAGGCCTATGTGCTTCGTGGCCTATTGGCTATGGACGAGCTGCGGGCCAAGCCCACTTGGCTAACGAGCCAACTCCTTTTGCCAGGTCCTAAGAAGGTTAATGAGCGTAGAACATCAGGCTCGGGTCGTCAGGTTATTGTAGCAAATCAAGTTGAGCGCCTGTTTGCCAAGTCTATGATCAATGGGGACATAGATGGACATTGTCATAACATTAATTTTTAATACTAAATTTAATAAATAATGATAAATTTATATCTAATTTTATAGTTTAATTCTTTTTGTGACGTTATCCTCACGTAATGTTTATTAATTAGTGATAAATATAAAAAAGTTAAAATAAAGTATTAAGTGGACTAATTAACGAGCGCTATGTCAAAATATAAGGTTAAATCGTAAAAAGTTTGACTATCATTATAAGGTTAAATTAAACTGGATCGAAAAATAGAACAAAACCGATCGATTTTGGTATGGTTCGAAGGGACCAAAGTTTTGTTCTACTATTCAAGAACCTAGAAATGTTAGTCTATTTTTCGGTTCTAAAATTTAGAAATCAGTCCGAACTAAAAAACTTATCAAAATAAATTTATTTAAAAAACTATTGAAATATAAAAGTAAATATTAAAAAATTATAAAAAAAATGTTATTCCTATCCATTATATAGTAAATAGTAATTAAATTATTGCTTAATTAGTCATTATATTGTACTAATTAGTGATTAAATAATTAAATTATTACTTAATTAATAAAAAAATTATTAAATTATACTAATAAGTGATTCTGTGACAGCCCAGATCCGAACTCGATCGGGGTCCGAGATCGGAGCCATCACTTAGGGACAGTGGACGGAAAACGGTGACTATTTTCCTTTTTTTTTTGAACGTATCAGTCAAAACAGTGGACATTATACTTTTAAAATATTTACAGAGAAACAGAATCGAATGACAGTAAACATGCACCGTCATCGCAAACCCTATAAACGCAACTTTACAGAGAGGGAGAAATTACAGTGAGTAACAGAAAACATTTACAGGGAGAGAGAGAGTTCTCGGGTGTAGAAATTTAAAACAGGTTTTAATAATGGATAACAGAACAGAAATTAGCATAAGGCTGGTGGAGGAGGAAACAGGAAACGTTGGCAGAAGACTTAGGCGAATAACCGACGGAAGACTTAGTTTAAAGGAGCAGCGGAAGACTTTGAATGACGTCAGCCGGAAGATGTAAATGCGAAGACAGAAGCGGAGACGACGTCAGGCGGAAGATGGATGACGTCAGCCGGAAGACACAGACAGAAACTGTGAATGAACTGGGCGGAGGAGATAAGCCGGCGGTGGATGTCGAATAAGACAAGACAGATGACGTCACCGAAAGATGTAATTACACTAGCGGAAGACTTGGGTGACGTCAACTGGAAGACGGGGTTTTAAACTGGGCGGATGACTTGGTTTTTAAGGCAGAAACTTGACAAGTTTTAACAGAAAGACATGCCAACAGAAAACTTCGAAACAAAAAGCAATAAGGCTTCAAGCCTCCAAACCCGATTCCAAACACAGTTTTGAAGCATGACAGAAGCTAGAAAACCTAACAGAAATTCAGGAAAAAAAACAACTGCATGGATTACTCCATAACCAGAGACAATCTATGCACAGATTTTCAGGGGATATCCCAAACGAATTCAGAATACTTCAGAACCCAATTTAACTGTCAAATACAGTACAAACAGAAGGCATGAAAGTTATAGACCTTCAATACCCGATTCTAAACAAGGTTGTGGAACATACTTTGCAATTGACAGATTCAAAGAAACGGACTGCATGGATAGTTCCAAACTAGAAGCCATACATGCACAAACTAATAAAAGGAAATCCCAGCAGTTTCAGAATAATTTCAATACATTCCAAGACATAAATACAACTATCAAATACAGAGGTTATAGAATACACCAACAAAACCTATACATAAATCAGATTTCTAACAAAAATCCAAACAGAGTTTTGAAACAAAACACCAGAGTTCAGCAAAACCTACAGACATAAACTTTACTTAAAAACTGAAACCTCAGAGCAGAAACATGTCTGACTGCAGCAACCAACCCCCCCTTTGAGCTCGGTCCACCAATTACATCAGTTCATCATCTTGAGGCCCAAGGTCCTCATTTGCAGATTCAGTACCTACATCAGAGAGTTCACCTATGAGTCTCAAACTCAGTAAGGACATAATCAGAATGCAGTGATGCAAGATGCTATGCATGCAGTTTTCCAGAAATTCGGTGACAGTACAGAGCATTAAGTTACAGTGGCAGTAGAATTAAGTGGAGCTTATAGGGGAACTGGCAAACGGTGGGGGAGGGGGAGGGTGCACTATCAGGCACATTCAGGGAAACAGTACAATAAACAGTTCTGGGGCCAGTCCCAGTCTCGCACTTAACCTGGTACATTTCAGTCGGATTTTATCTTGTTTAGTTTCAAACAGTGTACAGAAAATCGGTTTTGCATGGATTTTCAGTAAAACGTGTATGCATGACATTCTCAGTGCCTGAACCTATAACAGCAGACATCAGAAATAACAGGGCATATTGTGAGACAGAAAACAGACAACTCAGAGCGTGAACTGAACAGACAATACAGAACACAAACTGAACAGAAGCTATAACATTTCTACCCAAAACTACCCGACAGAACAGGAACCCTAGTACCTCTGTGATGTAGGGCCTTAAGGGCCAACATACGGTTATGAACTTACCTGTTTGCTGCAATGTAGTATGCTCGAATGTCTTTGGAACGCACGGATCTGTTGCTGCAATGTAGAGAAGTTAAACAAGTTGCAAATGCTAACAAATAACTTGGAAGATTATGCAGTAAACTCCATTCAGACTTGTAGAAAACAACGAATGTGTTTCCATACAAAAACCGAGAGTTTTCTCACAACTATCTTAACCTAAAGCTTCAGCATAACCCATAGTTTTTGCTTGTCCAAACGTGTTAGCATTAGAAGATGTTTACCTTAGCGGAGGAGCAGAAGGGGATCTGAGAAGATCGAAATAACTTCGATGGTTGTTTGTCGACAGGAAGAGAGAATGCAGAGAGGAGAAAGGAGAGAGAGCAGAGAAGAGAAGTGAAGAGGGTTTCACGTAGGGGGAAGAACTTAACTTCTTCAACAAGCTGCCACATGTCAATCATCCATTTGATTTCTCCCACCAACCTTAATTTCTTCCTAATTTGTCATTCCATTAGTTTTAAACTTTGTGTTATGCTTAGCTAAACATTAGTTTAGTTTTCCAACAAAACATATATTGCATTTATATTAAATTAATCCCAAAAAATGGTTCGGGAAAATAATTACATGCAAAAAGGCCGGGTGTTACAGATTCAATTAGTAGATTATATATAATTAGTGATTAAATTGCTTAGATTATTACTAAATTAGTAATTTGGTTGAATTAATTATTGACTGAATTATATTATTGAAAAATAAATTGGCTAAATTGAGTTATTTAATGAAGTTGTCTGATTACTATTTAAATTATTTATTTATTTATTTGATATTTTATTACACTCAAAATTTAGTAATTTTATATTTTTAAGAACATTGATTTTGTTAAAAAAAAAAAAGAATTGAATTGCAATTGAACATGAATTTTTAGTCCGATTCAAATCCAGTGTCCTACCTTGGATGGTTCAGTTTCAATTCCATTTTCTTACAAACCGAAAAAAAGGTTAGTTTCGTCCGGTTCTACTCCAAAAGTGAACGGAACCGATTTTTGCCCACCCTTATTTCTTTCCTCTTCTATAAATATTAGGGGTGGGACCTAGTTCGGTTTGAAGCGGGTAACTGAACCGACGCTTTTGATTTGGTTTGGTTTCCAAGGGACTAAAACCGAAATGTGAACCGAACTGACAAGAACCGACAATCTTCAGTTTTACTTCAGAAAACCTGAGTAAAACTGAATCGAACCGACCTTAACAGTTAACCTAACCCTAAACGACAATCTGATTATGATTTCTGATTTCATGCTTTGATTTTCATCGATGACCGACGTTCTTCCTTAGTTCCTCAGAAAGGACCGACGTTCTTTCTGATTTCAACTTTGCACTTTCGACTATCGAGTTCCGAGAGCTTCGATTCTCTACACCGTCGCTCGCACGGTTGTCGTCTCCCATCTCTCGATCAAAGTTCGAGCTCTGGCACTGAGCTCTACTCGCTTCCTCGCCTGACGACTTTGAGAGCTCTGATTCTCTGCGGTAGCTCTCGGCGTCTCGCTCAGAATGTCATCGTATAAAGGGTAATCTAATTGTATTTATGATTTTCTCTGTATTTGTATGATTGTTATTCTTATTTCTTTGTAATCTCCCAATCTGGTGTCTGATGTGTGAGTGGTGGACAAAAAGTGTTTGTGAAAAATCCTTGTGGTTAGAATTCTTGATGTTTCAGCCTGATTACTATGACTGAGTATTTCTGATTTTCTCTAAAAATTTGTGTGCATATGTGATTGCTTTTGTGTGTGTCGATAGGCTTTAGAAAACTTTGGTTCGTTATGTTTCTCCTTTTTTGTGCTACGTATGGTTATTTTTAGGGTTTAAAAAAAAAAAAATCTTAAAGTTTAGGTTTTTTTTAAAAAACCTTAACAATTACTGTTCATCGTAAAAAACCTCCAAGTTTCAAAAATAGGCAAAATAAACCTTTTAGTCCGGACTGATCTGTGGCCACCAGGAGGAGGCCGGCCGGCCGATCTAGTTGAACCGGCCGGCCTCCATTTTTTTATTCAAAAAATATTCTAGGAGGCTGGCCAGTTCAGTTGAAACAGCCGGCCTCTTTTGTAAACCGATAAAACCCGTGACTTAGTCACGGGTTTTTGTCCTTTTATGTGGAGGCCGGTCGGTTCAGTCGAACCAGCCGGCCTCCCCTAATAGGCCAAAACCCGTGACCAAGTCACGGGTTTTGGATTATTATTGGAGGCCGGCCGGTCGGTCCAGGTGGATCGGCCGGCCTCCATACTCCTATATAAACCACCTTTCCCCCCTTCTTCCACTCACACCAAAAGCCCTCTAAATTCTCTCTATTAATTCCTTCCTTCGACAATATTTTTCGGCGTTCAACAGGTAGGTATGACGTTTTTTTTTTTTTTTTATTTACTTTACGAAATTTAAAATAATATGGACATTTTAATTATCCATTTTTTAATGATTTAATATTTTGCTTCATGTCAACGACTATTTTTTACTCTCATGCCATATTACTCTGCATTCACCTTTTAGGTATAGAGCCTTTTTTTTTTATGAAATTTATCTATTATACTGTACTTAAATAGTAGGGGTGAGCACAAACCGGACCGAAACGAAGAACCGGATTGGAACCGAATTTTTGGTCCAGTTCTGGGTGGTTTTGCATTTTTAAAAATCAAAATTCGGTTTTTTTGTAAGAGAACCGATAAATTCGGTTCGATTTTTGGGTTTAGTGAGACAAACCCAAAAAAAAACCGAACCGAATTTCTTGCCTAATTCTTCTCTGCGAAATTCGTGGTTTCAGTTTCACTCTTCGAAAATCAGACCAAACTTCGCTCTTTGCAAAGTGCGAACTGCGAACCCTATGCCGAACCCCCATCGCCGAACCCCCATTGCCGACGCCGACGAAGAACGCCGACGCCAAGCCCAGCCACTCTCTGTCTTTCTCTTCTTGCATTTCACAGTCGCTCGACGCCCAAGCCCCAACCACTCTCTCTGCTCGCACCTCGCATCGCAGCACCGTGCCCGTCTTCATCAGACTGAAGGACGAATTGAGTCACCGACGCCTATTAAGGTAAGCTCTTGTTTCATTTGCGGGTAGATTTTAACGAAGGTTGATTTTCTACTGTGGTTTCTTCAAACTGTTTTTTTTTCTAGTGATTTTCAGTGATGTTCTCTGTTTTTTTTTTCGCTTTCGAATTTTTGAATAAAATCTGGAATAATGATGTCTGTGCTAGTTCCTAAGTATATCTCATAGTCGGTGTTTCAGAGGGTTTGAGGGTATTACAGTGGAAGCAAATTAGTTGATATTTGTGTGCTGATGTTTGCGAGCTTGATTTTAATGAACCGAGTGGATTCATGAAATTTTCCTCCTTTTGGGATTTTAAAAAAATAAAATTGAAATGAGAAAACCCGATTCGAACCAGAACCGGAACCAAAAATCTGGTCCAAATCTGGTCCAGTCCTTAAAAAATTTTAAACGGTCCTGGTCCTAAAAATTGAAAACCGAATTTTATTAATGCATTCCCAATTTTCTCAAAAACCGGACCGGAACGATTTTTGCTCACCCCTGTTAAATAGATCTCATATGTGTAAGTGGTGTAATTGTACTGTGTAAGTGAGTTCAATCTAGGAGACTGAGTTTTAACTGGGACCATTTGTGACCCCTCTAGCCTTTCTTGTGAACTTACTTGGAAATATAATTCTGTTTAGGAAATTGTCCAGTACAGTCTTTCTTGGCAATTATCCTGATCAGTACTCTCAATGTTTTAACTTTTTGTATTTTATTAATGTTGTTTTAAAATTTTTTCTAGCGACGACGATGGATTTCGATTCAAGTAGATCGATTGATTTAGACGAGAGATCAACTGGTGATGTAGAAATGCATTGGTGTGCGGACGGCATGCCAGCATATGGTGATGTACGAGCATTTGATCACCCAGATGCAAATGAAGAAATATTCGACCTTCAAAACGCTGGACGATGAGCTTTGAACATCGGTCGGCTCAGATGACAAGGAGGTAGAAAGCAGACTAGTAAGAGAACAAATCTCAATGAGATTTTTTACAAGTAGAAAATATGGTTCTTTAGAGGAACTTAAAGACGAAATTGTAGCAACCGGTATTGTCCACCTTATTTAATTAATAACGTCATTTTGTAACTTTTATCTGTATGGAATTTAGTGAATTTGATTGGTTGGTTAAATAGGTTAAAGTTGGTTAGCCAAGGGCATTTGAGTAATTGTGAAGCAGTGTTATAAATGGAAGGTTTAATGAAAGTTTAGCCGCCACTGTTTCTCATTTTCCTTTCTCGGCATTCAGCTCAGCTAAGCAGAGTTTCTCTCGGCGATTTTTTCTTCCATTTTCTCCAAGCTATGTGAGTTCTACTTCGATTTCTTGCTACATTGTAACTATTGATGTTAGAGGGGATTTTAAATGTGAGTTTTGAGAATGCTGTAAGTGAGAGTTAGTTCAAGTTTGGGGCAAATCGGGAATGCACAATGAACAGAGCTCCCAAATTAGTTTCCTTCGATTTCTGGATGGTTAGAATGAAGTTTAGTGAAGATTTAATTAATGCTCGGTTTATGGTTTTAGGTTTGAGCAAACTCCCGAGGTAGATTTCAACCAAGTTTTTTCAGGAGACCAGGTAAGTAGAGTATGTGTGTGTCTTCGGGTCTACATCACAAAACAATAGGTTTATGCTTGTTTGAACGTTTTCTGTATGTCATGTATCATGTTTTTGGAAGGAACACGAAAATGAATTTACATGTAATGACATGATAAGACATGAACAAATTGTAATAGACCAACGGTTAAGAGAACTAATCTGCCCCTTAATCGATGAAGAGGATGTTTGACTTTGGGAAATTGATCTGCTTCCCAATGGAATATAGGATCAGATCAGCTGTTAAGGGAACTAATCTGCCCCTTAATCGATGAAGAGGATGTATGACTTTGGGAAAATTGATCCAACTGTCAATGGAACCGAGGGATCAGATAAGAGAAAGAATGTGAATGCAACTGAGATGTGAAAGTAGAAACTGCATAACTAGGATTTATGTTTCAGCTTATCATTTCATTATTGCTCTACTTATTTAACATTAGGCTAATAGATGAGTTTTGTGATGTAGGTGTTGAGGTAACTACTGGGGAATTCTCTGAATTTACTGAAGACTAGGAGCAGTTGATGGAGCACACCTATGCCTCGACTTGGCAATCTGATGGGTCGGTTTAACTAATGTCAGTAGGTGTGAAAGTCTAGTTGATAATGGTTCAGTTTTATTATGCTAAGAATGTTAACGACAGTAGGAGTTTAATGTTTTTAATAATTTTGGATCTTTTCTGATTATGAAAACACAATTTGGTTTAGTTGTAGATTGTTATTCTGGATTTATAAAGTTGTGGATTTATGTTGTTTTGAATGCTTGTTGTCAAAGCTTATAAGTCCTCTTAGTAGTCAGGATTGTCTAATGTTGGGGCATAATCGGTTAAATTATGCTTCTGTCTTGAGGATAGCCGTCCACAGTTGATAGGGAGAAACAGTAGTCTGCGTGGACGAGTGCGTCAAGTAGTCTGTGTAGACGAATAAAGTATAAATAGTCTGCGTGGACGAATAAGGTATAAGTAGTCTGCGTGGACGAGTGCGTCAAGTAGTCTGCTTGGACGAATAAGGTATAAGTAGTCTGCGTGGACGAGTGTGTCAAGTAGTCAGCGTGGACGAATATGTTTAAATGAGTCACATGGGCGAACGATTAAGTCACGTGGCACATGGACGACGAACTTATGTAAGTCTGTGGACGTTGGTCCGTGGACGATGAGTCAATTTAATTTCGTGGATGGTAAAGTCACGTGGACCGTGAACAACAAAGTCACTGTAACGACCCCGTTAAAGGCCGCGACATAAACATAAACATCCTTCGGATAAATACTGGCTTGTTCTCTGTTTCATCCTATCTACTTCATGGTATATCATTATATATATATATATTTTTTTTTTTTAAAATACAAAACTCCAAAACATTTCAGTATCAGACGAAACTGAACCCTTCATAAACTCGACTTCTTCTTTAAACTATTGACATGCTAAGTCGCAGAATTACGCGACAATGTTCAGCCATTAACCACATAAGGAAATCTGGCTGGGAGAAGGTGTCCTTAGATCACCCGACTCCATCGATCTCGGGTTGCATGGAGTTGCAGACTTTATCGGTAAGAAAGACACATCCACCGATCGTCACGTGCACTTCGCGTGACTCAATGGACATCGCCCGGTAGAGGTCATCTACCGATGGGCACGTGCAATGCACATAATTCATTGAACATCATCCGGTATTTGAAATACACTACATCGCCCGGTCACTAGACGACAAACTACACTTACATCATCCGGTATTTGAAATACAAACTACACTTACATCATCCGGTGAGTACAACTCTCGACATCATCCGGTTAGTACAATTCTCGACATCATCCGGTGACGTCAGCCGGAAGGTTCAATCGATCAACCTCTACCATCCAACTCCTGCCGATGACGTCAGCCGGATGATACACTCATCCAGCTTCTATCATTCAGCAGTAAAACACTATAATCATCAAACAACTTCAACCAACAGAAAATACCACGACTCACACAAATCTCAACTTGATAGACATAAACCTCAAACGAATAAAAATCATAGACTCGTTCAGGAATACGTAAGCGGAAGACTAATATAAAACAGGATATCCTAGGTTCTTACAATCATCCTCAAACTCAGAAGTTGAACCAGACAATTCCAAGTCCAATTAAAAACAAACATGATCTTGTCCTACTTAGACATCAGTTTTCTCATAAGTCTTACTGACATAAAATGAGCATAACCACGGGTCATAATCGCCTGCCAGCCATAGACTTTCCCCCCTGAGTACCATCCTACAACCAGCCTTAGACATCATCATTGAATTTGGAATCCTCACCTGATATTTCGTCACCTACATCATAAGGTTTAAACTATAAGCTTAATGCTTAGTAAGGAATGCAATACTAACATGTATACAAGAATGCATATTTGTAAGAAAAACCATGATCATGTTCGTTTCATGCTCTTTTCTTGTTCTTATTCGTATTCTTGTTCATCACTTTCATAATATGGATTAAGGGAGGATTTGTGCCGTAAAGGGGGGATGACAGTGCAAGTGTACATGGTCCCTTTCGGGTCGTATTCATGGTCCTTCTCTTTGGACAGTGACATACGCCAAACCGCTCTCAACCCTCACTTAATCCGGTTGCATAAGTTTCATATTCATTCTCATATCTTGTTCATGGGAAAAAATATGTCATAAATCATTTTCATATGCTTGAGAAGTAAATCATGATGCATGACATGAATGTTCCTAAATCGTCAGACTATGGAAAATATCATACTAGACAGTTAACAGTTCTAGGTGTGCAACCTGAAATCCAAAAACCGAAACAGCTAGGTTCAACTAACGATTAATCAGGGTTGGTTATATTAAATGTCCAGAATCGATTCGGAAATGACATTACTAAATCCAGATTATAAATATTACTATCGTTACTTGGCCATTGGAGAAACCAAACTCCAACACCAAGATGAAAAACAGAGCTCAACGACTAACTGACAACTATATTGTCTAACCCATACCTCGAGCGTAGAGTATCTGAGAAATAGCAAGAGACTGGTCGTCGAAGGGAGGTTTACGGGCAGGTAGAGAGCGAGCTCGGGAGAGAAAATCGCCGAAGGGAGAAAGTGCCGGCTATAGTGGTGCTGGTGAGGTTTAAAAATTTTCCATTTCCTTTATATATCGATCGCAATCCACCCTTATTACAATTTTGCCACTCAACCTAGTTTAACACCACCTGAAATTAATTAAGCTTTGGCATAAAATTCCGAACCAAAAATATCAAATAAACATGACTGTTAAAACGGTTAAGAAAATCACTTGATCAACTTGTCGGGTGTTACAGTCACGTGTTTCGTGGACGATCAAATTAAGTAAGTCAGTGGACGACAATCCACAGACGAATGGTTCATGTAGCCGTGGACGTTGAGGGAACAATAGTCCAGAGTCATAAGTAAATTGTCGTAGAGTGTAGTGAGTGAGTTATTGTCCAAAATTGATGTCCAGGATGCTGTCATCCAGCATCGTCCTCATTTAAAGTCGTGTTTACGGAGCATGTCGCTCAGAGTTATGGACATGCATGAAACCTTAAGCTGTAGTCGACAAGTTCTGTGGATGCCAAATCGCCCAGTAGTGTCGATCTGGTTATCATCGTTGCAGAGAAGTTCCGAATGTTTTCTCTACTACTCTATTTAAACTGAGAGAATCTTTAGTCTGTTTTCAAAATGACACTGTTTTACGTGAATGTTTTTCGCTGCAAGTATTAATCTTTTAAATGAAAGTCGATTTTAGCCGTTGAGGGAAGTTTTAAATTTTTCCCAGAATATTTCTTAGTTCAGTTCAGTATATATGTGTAGCGAATTGAGTTTATAAAACTCGGGGCGTTACAGAAATACACAAATATTTTTTGGAAAATGTTTATAGTATTAAATTCACTAAAAGTGAAAGAAAGTGAAAGAAGTCGACTGACGACTAAGTGTGGAGATGGATGCAGGTGGCTGACTGCATGCTTCGTTGATGCAAAATGAGCGAACGTTTCAAATAAAAAAATTGATCGACTCTCACTGTTGTTCGAGGCAAGTTGAAAATCGACACGCTTCAGCAAAATGGATGACGAAACATTACCTGGACAAGTTCAAAAGTCACAATACCTGGAACATCCTATCTATTATCGAGATAGTGAGGAATGATTTCACCGTCGACATTTCACTCAGTCTTGCCACAAGAGCAAGAAGCATAGCTCGAACCTTCAACGAAGGCAAGTGCGACGAACAGTACGGGCAAATGTGCTCGTACGCAGTCGAAATATTTAGATCAAATCCGGGCAGCACAGTAAAAATTGATGGAAACCCAATGGGCCATAATCAATTGGGATTCCAAAGATTCTATATGTGCATGGCTGCTTGCAAGACTGGGTTGCTGGAGTGCGGGAGACCCGTTATCTGCTTGGATGGCTGTCATCTAAGGGGGGTCGTGTGTCTGCCAACTACTCACAGCTGTCAGTATTGACGGAAACGATAAAATCTACCCCGTTGCTGTTGCCAACGTCGAATCTGAGTGTGCGGACTCATGGACATGGTTTTTGCAAATATTAAAGCAAGACCTCAACACTGAATCGAGTCGCAGTTGAACACTTGTTTCAGATCGACAGAATGTACAATGCATTTCTATATGTTATTGCAAATTTTGTGGCGTTGTGGGTGTAATATTGTTTTATTGACGTTGTTGTTTGTGCAAATATTAGGGGTTACAAAGAGCTGTTCGAGAACAATTCGAACATGTTGAACACCGCTTCTATCTCCAGCATATGTATGCGAATTTCAAAAACCATTTTCGGGGCAAAGCATACAGAGATGCGATGTGGAATGCAGTCAGGGCACCCACGAAGGCCCATTTCGAGCATGAAATACGAAAATTACACCGGTTATATTCGGAAGCCCACGAATGACTTCGAGCAGAAGAACTGAAATATTGGACTAGTTATGCATTCTCTCTGAATTCCAAGTGTGACCGAGGATTGAATAATTTATGCGAGTCATTCAATGCACTTCTTTTGCTAGTCAGAGACAAACCGATCTTGACCATGTTCGAGATGATCCGAACACGCTTAATGACTTGCATTGTGAAGAAATATGAGAAGCTGGTCGATTCAAATGACCTCCTTCATCCCAAGATCAAAGCAAAGCTTGAGAAGCTAAAGATTTCATCTGGAAATTGACATGCAACGTTTGCGGGAGCTATACGATTTCAAGTCTGCAATGGATACGAAAAATTCGATGTCGACATGAGTTTGGGTGTGTGCAACTGCACCAGGTGGGAGCTTACATGAATCTCGTGTGTCCATTTTTGCATGCACTAGATGAGAGTCACGCTGGAAGACTACGTGAATGCATGCTATTACACGGGAAGATACCTGCAGATGTACTCACATTATATTAGTCTCATCTGTAACGCCCCGAGTTATCTGAACCTGACTTGTTACACAAAGCTCGATCCTAACTAAGAAACTTTGAACTAAATTTAAAATTTCACTCGAAAGTCTAGGTTTGACATTTTTCTAAAACTTCAAAACATTTAAATGCTTGCAGCGGAAATCATTTGAACAACATGGAGTTAAACAATACCACGAAACATTGTTTGAAATGTTAAGAAACAATCGGCAAATAGGAACTGAAGTTTGAACCGTGAAATACTTGAGAAGTCGCAGAAGTCAAACGCATCTGCCGATGAATAAAGTCAACGGAAAGAGCAGAACAAAATAGAAGGCTTCTACCGATGACTAAACGACAAAATTCCTCATTCCCTTCTTCCGACAGAATAAACTGCATACACCGATCACTAGACGACAAAACACTTCCTACATCCACCGGTGACGTCAGCCGGATGACTCATTCATCCGATCGACTTTATCACACATCCACCGGTGACGTCAGCTGGATGATTCATTCGTTCGATTGACTTTATCACACGTCCACCGGTAAGACAAGCTACATATTCCGGTTACTAAACGACAAATTACATTCTGTATCATCCGATAGCTTCCACTGAGGACATTTTCCGATAGAGAACAGATTAACAACACAACATCTGCCGATGGACTTCATCTACCGACAGGGAACAGAACAACAACTCTAACTACGGAAAGGAATTTACTCACTTTACTGAAACTATTCTGAAGCAATTCAAATCGTTGCATTACTCAAATCCAGTAAGAACCAACATTTAAATTCCACAGAATACTATCATCAGAAAATCTCAAAACGTATTCAAAATATTAAAGACCATTACTGTCATGAAAATTTAACATACTCAGATTGAAACACTGTCAACTAAACCATTCCAACTACAGACATCAGTTAATCCGCCTCATCAGTTTATCAGGCCGAAACATGGATGTACTCCTCCAACCACATCTATTCATCAGTGCACTCAAGGAAATCACCTGCAGTCTCCTCAACACCTACATCACAAAACTCATCTATTAGCCTAATGCTAAGTAAGTAAAGTAGTAATGAAATGAAATACTAAAATATGAATTCTTAAACATGCAATTTCTACTTTCTCATCTCAGTTGTTCATTCATCGTTTCTGTTCGGATCCCCCTGTGAAATTGGGAGTTGGATCAACTCTCCCAAAGTATAAACATCCACTAACTCATTAAGGGGTGGATAAATTCCCTTAACAGTAAATCTGATTCACATGTTCAGATCCCCCTGTGAAATTGGAAGTTGGATCAACTCTCCCAAAGTATAAATATCCATTGTCTCATTAAGGGGTGGATTATTTCCCTTAACAGTAAAACTGTTTCACATAGCTATTTCAATATGTTCAATCCTTACCGTGCCAACATGCATTCAAATTCATTTTCGTATACTTTTTAAAACATGATGCATGACATACCAACACATTTCAACAAACAAACCCTAATGTTTTGTGATGTAGGCCCGAAGGCACAAGCGAACTTTACTTACCTGGTCTCCTAGAAATCGCTCGGTTTCAACTACATTGGAAGTCCTGCTCACCTAATGTCATAAGCAGAATACCGATTAGATCATCACTAGCCTTATCCTATATCATTCAGAAACCTAAGGAGCTAGTTTGGAAGCTCTGGTCATCGTACATTCTCGGCTCAACACTAAACCCGAACTCAACTCACTCACAGCATTAACAAGATATATACATTGCACTCATCTGCTATCTAGCCACTCAGATCTTAAGAAAACAAAAGGAAATAATTACCTAGTCCGAGAAATAAAGGTCAGAGGGGAAAATCGCCAGGAGCTCTGCTGAGTTTGAGCTGAATACCGAGAAAGGAAAAATGAGAGAACAGTGGCGGCTAAACCTCATTGAACCCTCCATTAAATACGTTATCCAGTATAATATCTCAAATTACCACCATGCCCTTACTCACTCATTTATTAACCTAATCACTAAACCTCCCAATCCCATCCTTAAAATATTCACTATAATTTAATAAAGTAAACTGGTTAAACGAAACTGGGTGCTACACCATCAGCAGCCAAATAATATGGCCGTGCGTAGAGGGTATGAACGAAATCCTCCCTCCAAAAAAATAGCGTCAACCTAGTAGGCTAAAGAAGACAAGAGTGCGAGATGCCGAAGAGCTGTCAAGTTCAAGAGTTAGTAAGAGGAACTCAACCGTGCGTTGTCGTATATGTCGGCAGCAGGGGCATAATGCTCGCACTTGTCCTAATCAGGGATCAACTTCAGGCGCTGTTTCGCAGGACACATTTATGGACACCTTTTGACGGGACGCAGGAATCTTCGACACGTGGCCGTGGCAGAAACTTGTAATGTTTTTTAATTACCATTTATTAATTTTTTTGTAATTCATTTATTCTTTAATTATTTATTCATTTAAATAAGAGTTTCTTTTTAATTTATTCAATTCAAGTATTTAAATTATTTATTTATAAAATGTGATTGAAATTATAATTATTTATTTAAGTTTAGTATTCACGAAACTTACATCACAAAACTAAACTAAACTATGCTGGTGGGTCATCATCGTCTTCGTCGAGACTAAGGTGCTAGGGTGGCCCATCCAATTCTTGACACTCGCATCCAGTTTATCGACTCTGCCTATGAGGTGCTGGATGTCCTGCTGCTGGCTCTGCTGTATCTCCAGTACATGATGCAGGTGTTGTTGGTGCGTCTGCTGCATTTGATACATTTGCTGGTACTGCGTCTGTTGCATCTGAGCCATCTGCTGCTGATGCGTCTGCTGCATCTGATACAGCTGCTGCAGATACTGCCTCGTGCCCCATCCCCTAGCCTCATCTTCCTCCAGGGGGGCCAATGGCGGCGATGTGGGCTCCTCCATCGGCACTGCCCGAGAGGTAGATGCTATCTGATCGTTCTTCAGCACCCAAGTGCCATTGACTTCCATGAGGCCCATTTTCATCGGGTGCGAGGTGTTGAATACGTCGGTTGGCCTTTGAAATATTCTCGGCTCGCCAACTTGTATCTGAAGCCCAGCTCGATCGATGATCTTCATAATCAATGGCCCGTACGGGAGATTCGACCTGGGTGCCCGCCCGACCTCACGCGTGTGACTTAAAATCAAGAAGTCAGGGTCAAAAGGCTTCTTGTTGCACAACTTCTCCATCACATAGAGGTCCATGCAGCTCACGAGATTTTGATGTCCCTCTTGCGACAGAAAGGTGTTGTCTAGCATGTTGCGAAGAACCCGACTTCTAATATTAAGTTCTCTAGTTCGTGGCTTGACGAACACCTCGATGTTGGAATTGATATGAATTCCCCGTAGGAACTCTACTCCCTTGGGCAATGTGACAAAAAGACAGTCTTGGGAAGCATGGTAATATTACTCCACCCCTTCTATGGCAAACCCCAGCACTGAGTTCACTAGCTCCGGATGTATAATAAACTCTCTACCAAGGACGTACGTCTTCAAACCAGTTAAAACTCCATTTCTTCCGGACGCTGTCAAGTTCGCGTAGAACAAACGAACTATTCTTTCGCAAAAATCGCCACTGAATGCATTGACCCCGCCCAGGCCGATGGCGTCAAACATATCTTTGATCCCCAACGACTTCGAGTCTGTAAAGTTGAAAGTCATACCATGACTAACTGAGCGTTTGCGCAAATCTTGCTCAAATTTCTCTTTATACTCTTGATTCCGAAATTCCATGGCAATAGTCCAACTAACCGATCTAATTAATTCAGCATCCATCGTCGTTGCTAAAAAAAAATTAAAACAAAGTTAATAAAATACAATATTTAACTACCGTATAATAGATAAATAATTAAAAAAATAGAAGAGTAATATCGCCGGAGAGAGTAAAAATTTGTATCTTACATGGGGCAAAATATTACATCATTAAAAAACGGGTAATTAAAATATCCATATTAAGATAAATTTCGTAAAAAAAAAAAAACAACCTCCATACCTAAAATGTGAATGCGGAGTAATATCGCCTGAGAGTAAAAATTAGTCGCTGACATAGAGCAAAATATTAAATTATTAAAAAAAGGGTAATTAAAATGTCCATATTATTTTAAATTTCATAAAGTAAATAAAAATAAAACTTCATACCTAGCTGTTGAATGCCGAAAAATATCGTCGAAGGAAGGAATTAATAAAGAGAATTTAGCGGGCTTTTGGTGTGAGTGGAAGAAAGGGGGAAATGGGGTTTATATAGGGGGTATGGAGGCCGGCTGGTTCGACTGAACTGGCCGGCCTCTACATAAAAGGACAAAAACCAGTGACTAAGTCACGGGTTTTATTGGTTTACAAAGAAAGCCGGTTGGTTCAACTGAACCGGCTGGCCTCCAAAAATATTTTTTGAATAAAAAAATGGAGGCCGGCCGGTTCAACTAGACCGGCCGGCCTCCTCCTGGCGGCCACTGGCCAATCCGGACTAAAAAGTTTATTTTGTCTATTTTTGAAACTTGGAGGTTTTTTTCGATGAACAATAATTGTTAAAGGTTTTTTTTTTAAAAAAAACCCTTTTTTTTAGTATTGTTATTGTGTATGGTGGAGTGTTTGCGATTGTGGTAATCTGATTGTATATGGTGGAGTGTTTGTGACTGGTAATCTGATTTTTCTTTTTGGAAATTTCAGACTATTTACTCGGGTAGCTCATAGTCGATGATGAAGATTTTTTTTTTTGGTTGACAGAAATGCAGATTTGCATAGATGTTGGAACCTTTTGAACTAGGACGGTATGAGACTATTGTTAATTTCAACTTGCAGGTCTGTTTTGCATCTTTGAGATCATGATTGAATCATTTGTACTAAAACGAGTTTGTGAAATTTGATTACTTAATGCATTGTAAGTTTGATTTATGATCTCGGTGATAGTCTTTTGTAAGTTTGCTTTTTAAGTAGTCAGTGCTAGTATTTTTTAAAAACTGCTGAAAATCGACCAAAACCCAAACAAAGGAAAAACAAACCCACCCAAAACAGAAAAAACCAAGCCCAAAACTAAAACCCAACCGAGAAGAACCGAAAACCAAACCTCGGTTTTCCGTTCTCCTCAGTTCGGTTTTAGTTTCTTTGACCGAAAACCGAACCGACTTCGGTTCCAATTCTGTTCGATCTCATCCTATCAACAGAAATTCTTCAATATGTTAATCTCTTACTTCTCTATATTTAATCTTTCATCAATCACTCTCTCTTACAAACTTTTATACTTTTTTTTTTGTTCATTCAATAAGATATATTTCAATCTATTATATATATATATATATTTACAGTATTCCTAATTTTATTTATATGAGTAATTTTTTTGTACTAATTTTGTATGTATCGTATATGCAAATATGATCAAATTCACACCACTTACAAACTATTGTTGATTTTTGTGGTATTATGTTACTATTTAAATTTATTTTAGACATTTAATTTTAATTATTATGGATTTGCACAATTATAATATAAATAATATTGATGATGATATTGAAGAAAATAGAATCATTTTTTTACATTTTTAAAGAGACAATTATCTGTATAAATATCCACATCATTATCTACAAAAAAATAAATAAAATGTCTGATGTATGAAATTATTTTGAGTTATAAAAATGAAATCATTTTGAGTTATAGAAATTAAAATTAGTGAAAAAATATAAATTAGAGCTCTATGTAAATATTGCATATTTTTTCAGTAGTTCAAATAGCACAATTGGTAAACATTTTATAAAATGTCACTTAAATTAGCAAATAAGAGATTTTACACAAATACAATTGAATGATAATAGTAGGGATTTATTCATATATTTACAAAATAAAATGAGAAAATGAATAGTAAAATTTGTAGCACAATCTGAGTTGCCGTTATCATTTACCGATAGTGAAACATTTGAAAAATTTATGAAAATATATGGTACTCCTAGTTTTAAAGCATACCTAGAAATAGGACAAGAAACAACATTGTTAAAATGTTCTATGATATGAGAAATGAATTAATTATATTTTTTACAAATGCTCAGTCAATATCTATTTGTATTACGTCTGATTTATAGAGTGCACGTAATGTTGTAAGTTATATAGTTGTAACTTTACATTTTACTGATGAATTGATAATTAAACAAAATAATTTTAGCATTTCGTAATTGTTAATATTTTAACATTAGTATCACTATATGTAAATATATTGTAACAAATATTGTAGAATTAGAGATAGAATTTTTAGGATAATTGTTGAATATTATTGCTAATAATGTAGTTATATCTCATTTTAAAGATTATTTCCTATTACATATTATTCTTTTTCATATCAAATGCGTGTGTCATATTTTAAATTTGATTGTTAAATATGTTATCATTCATATTTCGTCTCGCATTGAATTAATTAGATCTGAAATTTCTTACATTATTGGGTATAATTCGTGACAACAAGAATAATTTTTATTTTGTAAAACTATCCAATATAAACCAAGAAAATTGAAAATCGATATAGATAATAAGTGAAATTTAACTTATTTAATGTTGCAAAATATTAGGTCATATTTGTAACACCCGGCATTTTCGGCCATGTAATAATCTGTTGAATTATTGTATGGATTTAATTTGCCACTATTACAATAACTATTTTATTGTAAATTTTGGAGCATTTAATGGGGAGAGAACCGAATTAAAGGCTAACTAAAC
Organism: Begonia masoniana; assembly: GCA_022432975.1. Lineage (NCBI taxonomy): Eukaryota > Viridiplantae > Streptophyta > Magnoliopsida > Cucurbitales > Begoniaceae > Begonia > Begonia masoniana. The sequence goes on from CM039502.1 coordinate 42,725,807, forward strand.
TAAACATTAAGTTTAGAATGCATGGAAGGGTAAATTGGAGAGAAATTAAAGTTGGTGGGAGATAGCCAATGGTTGAGTGACATCTGGCGACTTGATGAAGAAGCTAAGTTCTTTCTCCTACTTGAAACCCTTACTTCTCATATGTTTCTTCCCACTGCTCTTTGTTCTCTCTTCCTGGCGATTTTGACAAAGCACCAACACTTTGTTTCCTCGTTTTTCTTCTGTTTCCTTCAACCAAGGTAATTATCTACGAAAGTTATTGATTTTGGACAAGATTAATGCGAGTTTTCACTGGGGTTTAGGGTTATTATTTCTGTGAAAACTCACTGTTTTGGATGAAAATACGTTAGTATGTTTTCCTAAAGAGTTGAAATGAGCTTGCTGCATATTCTACAAGTTATTTGTTAGCATTTGCAGCTTGTTTAATTTCACTACATTGCAGCAAACAGGTTCGAGCATTTCCGAGACTTTCCAGCTAACTGCATTGAGGAAAAACAAGTAAGTTCATAACCGTAGGTTGGCCCTTAAGGCCCTACATCACGGAGGTACTAGGTTTCCTGTTCTGTCAGGTTGTTTTTGGTAGAAAGGTTATAGTCTATGTTCTGAAATGTCTGGCTTCGATTTACCTTCTGTTGTCTTATTTCTGCTGTCTGTCTGTTTAAGTTCAAGCACCGTTCATGCATACACGTTTTCTCTGAAAGACATGAAAATATTTTCTGTACACTGTTTGAAACTAAACAAGATAAAATCTGACTGAAATGTACCAGGTTAAGTGCGAGACGGGGACTGGCCCCAGAACTGTTTACTGTAATGTATCCCTAAATGTGCCTGATAGTGCACCCTCCCCCTCCCCCACTGTTTGCCAGTTCCCCTATAAGCTCTACTTAATTCTACTGCCACTGTAACTTAATGCTCTGTACTGTCACCGTATTTCTGAAAAACTACATGCATAGCATTTTGCATCACTGCATTCTGATTATGTCCTTACTGAGTTTTAGACTCATAGGTGAACTCCCTGATGTAGGTACTGAACCCGAAAATGAGGACTTTGTGCCTCAGTCTGATGATTAGTTGCTGGTGGATCGAGCTCATGGGGATTTGGTTGCTACAGCCAGACATGATTTCTGTTCAGAGGTTTCTGTAAAGTTTTTTCTGAAATCCTAATTTTTGTGTTACAAACTCTGTAGAAAACTCATATTTTGGTGAATTCTGTAATTATATGTTACGTTCTGTACTGTCCCTCAGATTTTGAAACAATGTACAAGCTCTGATGTTTCAGTTTTAGGAACCACTGTATTTGACAGTTAAGTTTATATTCTAAAATATTCTGAAATTTGTTTGGAATGTTTCTACTAGTTCATGCATGGATGAATTCTGGTTTTGGAACTGTCCATGTAATTTTATTTCCTTGAACCTGTCAATTTTAAAGTATGTCTTACTGACCTTCAAATTTCAAAATACTGTATAGATTCTGAGTCAAAGTTTTCAAAACTCCTGTATTTGACAGTTAAACTCATGTTCTGAATGTTCTGAAATGTTTTAGAATATCTTCATGTTTTAAGATTTGCATGGATGGTCTCAAATTTTAGAGTAATCCATGTAGTCTGTTTTTCTTAGATTTGTCATCTGTAAAGTGTGTTTCAAAATCTTGTTTTGAATCGGGTTTTGAAGGTCTAAAACCCTTATGTCTTCTGCTTGATGCTCCCTTCCCGTATGTCTCCCTGCAAAAGTTGTAAATTTTGCCTTTAAAACTATGTCTTCCGGCTGACGTCATCAAAGTCATCCGCCCAGTGTATTTATGTCTTCCGGCTGATGTCAGCATAAGTCTTACACCCAGTTTAAAACTCCGTCTTCCGGCTGACGTCACCCAAGTCATCCGCCCAGTGTAAATATGTCTTCCGGCTGACGTCATCAAAGTCATCCGCCCAGTGTATTTATGTCTTCCGGCTGATATCAGCATAAGTCTTCCGCCCAGTTTAAAACTCCGTCTTCCGGCTGACGTCACCCAAGTCATCCGCCCAGTGTAAATATGTCTTCCGGCTGACGTCATCCCAGTTTTTCCACCAGTATAATGCTTATATCTTCCGGTTGACGTCATCCATCTTCCGGCTGACGTCATCTCCTCATCCGATCTCAGTTACTGTCTGTGTCTTCCGCCTGACGTCACCCATCTTCCGGCTGACGTCACCACCTCTTCTGCCCAGTTTTACTCAGCCTCTTCCGCTGAATACTGTTTGTCTTTTGTCGTATCTGAATCCACTGATAGCTCTAATCTTCCGTCTGACGTCATCTCCGCTTTTGTCTTTGCATCTACATCTTCCGGCTGACGTCATTCAAGTCTTCCGCTGCTCCTTTAAACTAAGTCTTCCGTCGGTTATTCGCCTAAGTCTGCCGCCAATGTTTCCTGTTTCCTCCTCCGCCAGCCTTATGCTAATTTCTGTTCTGTTGTCCATTATTGAAACCTGTTTTAAATTTCTACACCCGAGAACTCTCTCTCTCCCTGTAAATGTTTTCTGTTACTCACTGTAGTTTCTCCCTCTCTGTAAAGTTACGTTTTTAGGGTTTGCGATGACAGTGCATGTTTCCTGTCATTCGGTTCTGTTTTCTGTTAAAGTTTTAAAAAGTTCAGTTGGGTTTCATAAGTTGTTCCAGTAACGCTGTCTGTTCTGTTTATGTTAAAAAAAAAATAGTCACTGTTTCCCGTTGACTGTCCCGGCGTGACGGCTCCGATCCCGGACTCCGATCAGGATCCGGTTTCGGGCTGTCACAATATTAACAAGTTATTTATTTTTTATATTAATTAAAAAAATACAATATTAATCTTGATAAATCTAGTTGTGATATTGCTTTATATTTTTTGATTTTTTAAAATATTTTTAAGATACTACAAATCAATATTATAAATTTGTTATCTCATTTTTCATCTTTTCTTCCTATTTTACATGTACTTTTACAATTTATTAACAAACAGATAAATTTAGTGATTCTTAATAAAATGAATTTTTTTAAAAAAAATTATTGACAATTCTTCTTATTTTTTTGTTATGTACGTATTATAAATCCTAGATGTAAATTAAAATAAATATGTCTTACACTTAATAAGATTTGTACTTATTTATTTGTGATTTCATTAATGATTAGTGATTAAATAACATATGGAATAACTAATTATATTCTTTTTATGAAACAAAATAATGTAATCTTAGTTATCTTTGTCTTGTAAAAATCGGTATTTTTAAGGATTTTAGTCTAATTTAGAGAATGAATGTAATAAGTATATTAATTAAGTGGTAGGGTTAAAATGTAGTTATGGGAAAGTTTGATAAATAGGGTTAGGAAACCCTATTCCCCATTTTTGCTTGGAGCCTCCGAGGGGAAGGTAGAGTGGTTCACTGTGGTTGCACTCCGACGACGAAACCGTCAATTCTCGAGGGTAAGAAAATGTTTTCAAGCAGCAAGCTCTGTCAAGAAGCTTTGGTTATTGGTAAGTTTTCCTCTATGTTTTAAGATTTTTAAGTTAGGGTTTGAGTTGGGAGCGAATTCAAACAATGGATCTCGAATCCATTCAATCTTTCTGGTTATTTTATTGTCATTGCAGTGTGTGAAGGTATATTCGACGTTTAAAGGCGAGAGGAATTGGGAGATGCGAGTTTTAAACAACTCCCTTTTGTTGAATCGGCTTAGAGGTCGACACTTCAAGGGAAGTGTCGATCGCTAGCTTGTTCTGGGCTGAGATCGAGTGAAGGAAGTGTCGACACTTCAAAAGAAGTGTCAGCTGCTAGGATAAAATGGGCTAAACCTGAGAGTTTGGGGTGTTGACACTTCAGGGGAAGTGTCGACCAAGCAGATGTCAACACTTGTGGATGAAGTGTCAACCGCCAGCTCATTTCGAGTTGAAACCCGAGAGCTGTAGAGTGTCGATTGATAGGATGAAGTGTCGACCACTTGGCCCTTTGATTATTTAACCCGAGAGCTATGAAGTGTCGACCTCCTGGAGGAAGTGTCGACCGGTCTCTCTCAAGTGTCGGCCACACGATTTCTAATTAAGTCGTTTATTGTTCTAGAATATGTTCCTAGACTATATATATGACTCATTTTTGTGTCTTCTCATAGTGTTAAGTGAGAAAATCATAACTTTTGTTTTTGTTTTAGGATTTGACGACTTTGAGAACTTCGAGCCAGTTGCTGAGGTTACGCCTCCAGTTGAAAGAAGGAGCGCTTGATATAAAGGTATGAGTTTTATATTATTTGCATTGAATTGTATGGTTTTTATGAAAATCCTATTTTAGTGAGTTATCACCCATTAAAACCTGATGGGTCCTGTAGCCAGCATGTTAGTATTTTTAAGTGTATATGTATGTATGATTTAAACGATTACTATTGATGCATGGTTTTATTATTGTTGTAAAAGAGAATAGATTCTCATGATACTTTGGACGGTCTCGGTGTCAAAGTATCAGGAAGACATCTTAGTACACCTTCTATTGCGTGAAGGTTGTAATGTGAAACTCAAAGTTATTTTACTTATTTGTAAAATAAATTTAATATTTAATTTGAAGATCGGTGGAGAATTTTTTTAAGATATAAGTCAAAATTGATAGATGAGAATTAACATAGAATGTGTTCTAGTATGGATTTTAATTATTTGGGATTGATTTAAGCCGAATTAATTGGAGAAAAATGAAATTTTTAGAGGATCAGAGGCATTTCCTTGACGCAGCGGTCGACCTGCGCGTAGGTTTGTAGATCAATTTTTCAACAGTAGCAACAGTTAAGGACCAATTGATCAGGCCTTGTGGATGACCAAGTCGGTCGACTAACATTTTCGAGGTCGACGAGACATGTTTTAAGGTCAAATTTTTGTAAGATTACTTCTATAACATTCTGAGTTGGTTCCTATCCCAGTTATGTGTTTCTACAAATCTTTGAAAATCTAGCAAAGCATATTAATAGGTTGTTGTGCCCCATAGGCCCATTACACGATCTAAGACCCGAGTCCACGATTTAACTAGCACACTTATCTCTTTTGCAGGTCATGGTTCGTGTGAAGACTTGGAGGACACCGTGGGCGACTTGAAGTGGGAGATTAAGGCTGGGAACGTTCACCAACCGAAGCACCTTATCATGTGGAAGGACAAGAGAGGCGACCTTAATGCTCACATGAGAATTTGTCTTCCCGAGCTTTGATATTTGTAGCTTTTTTGAAATTTCAAACTTATTGGCAAACCTTGGTCTTCTTGTTTAAACTTTATTATATGCATGTTAGGATTAGATGAATGTTAGGATTAGTTGGTCGCTTGGTTTATGCTTTGGTCTATTTGAAGTTGAAGACATGGCTCAAGCCCAATGATGGCCCATCATCCAAGCCCAAGCCTAAGCCCACCATTAGGTCTATATATTCATGATATTGATACTTGTAATTTTTTTGGCTAGTTTTTATGAGCGTCCACGGATTTGTCTTCTCTCAATAGAAGAGCTTGGAGCTTGAAGCACCAAGGTAAGCTCGGTTGGCAACAACCGCCGAACTATTCGTCTAGCTTGGTAGCTAGTAGGAGTGGATTTTGTCATCTTCTTCTCTACTCTTTTGAGAGCGGAAAACAGCAAGAAGTGGCTGTAACAGGTTCCTTGAATCGAGTTATTTTCTTTGGAAGAAAACTCTTACCAAAAGCTCTATATTAGCACTCATTGGCCGATTCTCGAAAATATTGAATAACTCCTTCTTATTAACGAATCTGGACAACAAATTTCACCAGCACACACCTCACTCACCTCGCAATACTCACATAAAATTTCGTTACATTGCGAGCATGTTTGGTATTTCGTTTGCGTTCTGTTTTCACGGATTTGTCGGTTTGTGTCACCAGGGAGCTAACGGTCATATTCTTTGAGTTTTGAGTCGTATTTGCAGGTCGGAGCTCAACATAGGTTTTAAGGCTTGACACGAGATTTGAACTTTTTAAAATTTTTGGATATTTGAGCTTTGCTCTGTTTGGCCTACTTTGAGTTAAAAATTTATTTTTATATCAAACATTGCATTGTCTTTTATAAACACTTATTTTGAGATGTTTTCTCATATAATATGACATATTCTGTTTTATGACATGTTTATTTTTATTTTATATATATGTTTTTCACTTGATAAATTTTTATTTGAGCGTGCACATTTGTTTATTTTTTGTTAACTAGAGTAATGAGATAGTTAATTTGTCACGTCTCTAGGCAAAAAGCCTTTAATCTGATCAAGGTCTTCTCGTGGCTTTTGCAATCGGGGACTATCAGGATTGTTATTGTATATATCTATGCCATAGTATACCAAGAGTCCGTGAGTGACTTTATTTTCACTGAGATTTTTCTATTATACAATAAAAGCCTACTTTTGTGTATGTACAACACTATAGTAGGATATTTAAACATTTACCATAGTGTATGTTTTGATAACCTGTTTTGTGAACTATTTATACTTGGCATGCTTACCACTTTTTCTCAACAAATTTTTTAACGTAAAACTTTATTTCTACCATGTTTAGTTGACTCATCTCTCCCCTTTCAAGTTTTAGTCATTAAGATGACCTTCAGTTGTCAATGCAGGATTAAGCTCGACTTATCTTTGTAGTTGTGTTACTTGAGAGTTCTCATGTGAGTGAGATTTTTAGTCGTTATTTATATTCACATATGTTATCGTAGGTTACTACTTGTACAATAATTTATTATTTGGACTTATATGGTTAAATTATAAGATGTTCATTGTTGGATTTGGTGTTAGCTTAACGTTTTGGACCATAACTTTAATTCTATTTAAAACTTCTGCTGCTATACTGTAACGTTCCGAGTTCTCTGAATCCAGTTCGTTACATATAATCCGAACATGACTGAGAAACTTTGGACCAAATTTAAAACTTCGCTCGAAAGTCAAAATTTGACATTTTCTAAAATCTCAAAACATTTAAAAACTTGCAGCGGAAATTCTTTTGAGCAAAACAGAATTAAGCAGAGCTATAAAACAATGTTTGAATAATCGGTTTAAATATTAAGAAATAATTCGGCCAGAAGAGATCAAGACTTAAGCGTGAAAACTTGAAAATCGTAAGGGTCAAACACATCTGCCGCTAAACAAAGTCAACGAAAAGGGGCAGAAACAGCAACTGAAGGCTTCCACCGATCACAAAACGACAAAACTTATTATACACATCGACCGATGACGTAAGCCGGATGATTCATTCATCTAACTCACACCGGTCACAAAACGACAAAACTTATTATACACATCTACCGATGACATAAGCCGGATGATCCATTCATCTAACTCACACCGATCACAAAACGACAAAAGCCTTTACTCACAAAACAAAGCACATCGCCCGATCACTAAACGACAAAAGACTTCTTCTCGCATCTTCCGATCACTAAACGACAACATCTTTTATTCACACACACACACACCCCGTTCACAAAACGACAAGGCTACTAGAGACTCATACCGAAGACACCTACCGATGGCTTCTACTGAAGACTTCTTCCGATGGCCTCTACTGAAGGCATCTTCCGATGACGTCAGTCGGATGATTCAATCCTCCAACATCGGCCGGCGGACAAAACACCCAACTTCTACCGATAGACCAAAAAGAGACTCTAACAAGGAGCAAATCCGACTGCTAAACGATTTTGTACATTTTGCTGTAATCATTCTAATCAACACAAATCCACACTTCTTAAAAATTCAGAATAGCAAGCTACAGTCGAAATCAAATCATATTTTCAAATCCAGAAAAGAAGTATCAAACTTCTACTATCATTAAAATTCTCAGAACACTTCCTCAGAATACCTAACCACTGAAAACTCTCATTCAGACAAAAGTTAAACCGCCTCATCAGAGCACTTAACCGTAGCATAGAAGTGCTCCTCCAACTTCACCTATTCCTCAGTAAACTCAGGGAATTCACCTGCTGTCACTTCTTCACCTACATCACAAAACTCATCTATTAGCCTAATGCTAAGTAAGTAAAGCTGTAATGAAATGAAATGCCGAAACATAAATTCCTAAACATGCAGTTTCTACTTTCTCATCTCAGTTACATATACATTCGTTTCTGATCTGATCCCCCTGTGAAATTGAGAGTTGGATCACTTCTCCCAAAGTCATACATCATCTCTCTTGATTAAGGGGAGGATTAATTCCCTTAACAACTGTTCAGATCCCCCTGTGAAATTGGGGTTTGGATCACTTCCTCCAAAGTCATACATCCTCTCACTCGATTAAGGGGCGGATTAGTTCCTTTAACAACTGTTACCGTCTGTTCATTCCTTACCATGTCATTTCATGTAAACTCATTTTTGTATATTTTCAAAATATGATGCATGACATACAAACACAATCAAGCATACACAATCTTACTGTTTTGTGATGTAAGCCCGCAGGCACAAGCATACTTTACTTACCTGGCTCCCTGGAAAAGCTCGGTTTCAACTACTTTGGAAGTCTTGCTCACCTAAAGTCATAAACAGAATACCAATTAGATCTTCACTGACCTCATCCTATACTATTCAGAAACCCTAGGAGCTAGTTTGGGACTCTGTCCTATGTGCATTCTCGATTCATACGAGACCCAACTCAACTCCTACGCTTTGTATTTCCCAGGAACATGCATCTACGATACTCCTCTATCGTCTATAATCATAATGCAGTAAGATACCTTAGTAAAACTCACCTAAGTCGAAGGGAAAATCGGAGAAGGATCTCCTAGCGCACTCTGCTGAGCTGAGGAGCTGAGAGTCGAAAATGATTTGGGAAACAGTGGCGGCTACAATGCATTAAACCCAAAACCTCTTTCCTTAAATACGTTATCCACTTTTAAATTTTCAATTACCCTTATGCCCTCGCCTAGTCATCTATTAACCATACTTTTATTATTACCATATAAAGTATGCCATTAGTTTAAAAAAGTTAGAGAAGCGGTTTGATAGAACCGGGTGTTACAATCTACCCTCCTTAAAAGAATTTTGTCCTCAAAATTCAGTACCTGAATAATCCTGGATGTTGGTCCATCATATCTTGCCGGCATTCCCAGGTTGTCTCCTCTAGGTTATGGTTGTGCCATAAGACTTTTACTAGTGGAATCTCTTTATTGCGTAATACCTTCACTGCATAATCTAAGATCTTTACCGGTTTCTCCTCATAAGTAAGAGTAGGTTGAATTTTAATGTTCTGCTGTTTCACAATTTGATATGGATCCCTTATGCACTTCTTCAACATAGAAACATGGAACACACTGTGTATCCCCTCCATAGAAGCCGGTAGATGCAACTGATAGGCTGCTCTCCCAACTCTCTTCAGAATAGTGAATGGTCCAATAAATCTGGGGTTCAACTTGCCTCTCTTCCCGAATCTCACAACTCCTTTAAATGGTGATACCTTGAGGAAAATTTCATCACCTACCTCAAACTCCAATTCTTTACGTCTCTTATCAGCATAACTTTTCTGTCGACTTTGAGCTGTCAAAATCCGCTGGCGGATGAGGGAAACCTTCTCAACAGTTTGTTGCACGATGACAGGACCAAGCAACTCTACTTCACCAACTTCATCCCAGTACAAAGGAGACCTGCACTTTCATCCATACAGTGCTTCATACGGTGCTATACCGATAGTTGCCTGAAAACTGTTATTATAAGAAAACTCCACCAACAATAAATATTTACTCCAAGAACCCTAAAATTCTAATATACATGCACGAAGTATATCCTCTAGAGTATGAATAGTTCTCTTGGATTGTCCATCTGTTTGAGGGTGAAAAGCTGTGCTAAAACTAAGCTGTTTTCCCATAGCCTTGTGCAAACTTCTCCAAAACTTAGATGTGAATCTAGAATCCCGATCTGACACTATGGTACTTGGAACTCCATGTAACCTAACAATCTCCTGCACATACAATTCAGCAAGCTGATCCATCGAGTAAGTTATCCTTATCGGCAGAAAGTGGGCAGATTTAGTTAATCGATCAACTATCATCTAGATTACATCATGTCCCTTTGCTGTTCTAGGCAATCCCACAACAAAGTCCATCGTTATTTTTTCCTATTTCCATTCAGGAACTGGTAAAGGTTGCAATGTTCCCGAGGGTCTCTGATGCTCAGCTTTAATCTGCTGACAACACAAACATGATCCTACATACTCTGCCACACTCCTTTTCATACTTGGCCACCAATAATGTTGTTTAAGATCCTTGTACGTCTTTGTACTCCCAGGGTGAACAGAGAATCTGGAAGAATGTGCTTCAGAAAAAATCTCATCTCGAAGTTCTTTAATGGCAGGAACAAACCATCTATTTCTAAACTTAAGGATTCCATCAGCAGAAAAGTTAAAATCTGATTTGTCCGTAGAATCCATGCTTAACTTGTACTTGTTACACTCGTCATTAATCGTCTGAGCTTCCTTTATTTTCTCCAAAATAGTAGGCTTTAAGGTTATGGCTGAAAGCATAGCTGATACACTGGATACTACATCTAGATTAAACCTTTAGAATTCAGACTCTAAGGCTAATGGCATATCGAAAATCATAGTTGGGGTTGATGTCGTTACTCTACTCAAAGCATCTGGTACAACATTTGCCTTGCCGGGATGGTACTTAATCTCAAAATCATAATCCTTTACGAATTCCAACCATCGACGTTGCCTCATATATAATTCCTTCTGTGTGAAGATATATTTCAGACTTTTATGTTCTGAGAATATTTCACAAGTTTGTCCATACAAGTAATGCCTCCAAATCTTAAGTGCAAATACCACTGCAGCTAATTATACGTCATGTGTAGGGTAATTCTTCTCATGTGTTTTCAACTGTCTAGAAGCATAGGCTATTACCTTACCATCTTGCATCAACACACATCCAAGACCAATTTTGGAAGCATCACAATAAATGCTGAATTTACCATTTTCAACAGGAAGGGTTAATATTGGGGCATTGGTTAGTTTCTGTTTCAAAGTCTGGAAACTGGATTCACATTCCTCAGTCCATGCATACTTAATGTTTTTCCTAGTTAACCGAGTGAGGGGTGTCGCAATCTTCGAGAATCCTTCAATAAATTTCCTGTAGTATCCTGCTAACCCAAGGAAACTCCGAATATCTGTAGCATTCTTCGGTTGGGGCCACCCCTTAACTACTTGAACCTTGGCTGGATCGACAGATATCCCATCTCCAGAGATCACATGACCAAGAAAGTGAACTCTGTCCAACCAAAACTCACATTTGGAAAATTTAGCATAAAGTTGGTGCTGTCTAAGTACTCCTAACACCAAACTCAAATGTCTTGCATGCTCGTCCTTAGTACGTGAATAGATTAAAATGTCATCTATAAACACAATGACAAACTTGTCCAAATACTCATGAAACACCCTATTCATAAGATCCATGAAGGCTGCTGGTGCATTTGTCAATCCAAAGGACATAACCAAAAACTCATAATGTCCGTACCTTGTGCGAAAGGCAGTCTTTGTGATATCTTCAGATTTAACTTTCAATTGATAGTAACCTGACCTTAGATCAATTTTAGAGAAGACTCTTGCACCATTAAGTTGGTCGAACAAATCGTCAATCCTTGGCAATGGATACTTGTTCTTGACAGTTAGCTTATTTAGTTCCCGATAATCAATGAACATCTGCATCGATCCATCCTTCTTTTTGACAAAAAAGGACAGGTACACCCCACGGTGAAAAGCTAGGACGTATGAACCCTTTCTCCAACAGATCCTCCAACTGCTTCTTTAATTCTTTAAGTTCTGATGGTGCTAATCTATATGGATTTTTAGACACAGGCTCAGTGCCGGGGTAAACATCTACAACGAATTCAATTTCCCTATCTGGCGGCAAATCAGGAAGGTCATCTAAGAATACTTCAGGAAAGTCTTGGACAACTAAGACATTTTGTGGATTTGCCTCCCCTACAAGTTGTGTCTAAAACGCTAGCTAAGAAGCACAAATACTCTCCACATGGGGAAGGTTTAGTGTTAATAGAAGTCATCACAGACATTTCCTTATTCTTCTTCGAAGCTTGAAAGGTATGTTTCAAACTACCAGGGGGTTGGAAACTAACTATTCCAGTCCTACAATCAATTGTGGCGTGGTGCTTAAACAACCAGTCCATTCCTAGGATTACATCAAATCTCATTATATCCATAATAATGAGATCAGCAGGTAAATTTTTGTTTCCCACTATCACCACTCTATTAAGTATCACTCGGCTAGAGTGCATGCATTCACCAGAGGGTAACGTGACATTAAACATATGTTCAGATGGCGTAGGTTGTACATCTAGCTTAACAGCAAATGCAGATGCTATAAATGAATGCGTTGCACCAGAATCTAATAAAGTAAAAGCAGGCACATAGTTGATCAATATAGTACCTGACACAACAGCGGGCTGTTCCTCACCCGACTCCATCATGGAGAATATCCTCGGTTTAATCATGGCAGGGCCACTCTTAGAAGCTGGGCAGTCTCTGCTAATATGGCCGACCTTGTTACAATTGTAGCATCTGGTGATTCTAGGCTTCGGGCATTCTTTGATCGTGTGTCCAACCTCCTCACAGTTGAAACACTTCCTAAAGCCTAACCTGCACTCGCCCGGGTGGTTCTTCAAGCACTTAGGACACTGGGAAAATTTCCTGGCATTCTGTATTTTCCCTCCTGTTCCTTGGCTATTCTGGCCCTCACTGGGCCTCTTCATTCCTCTTTGTTGGTGTGGCTGGACAAACTTTTGTGGGACCTCTTTTGGTCCAGCACACTTCCTTTCAGCTTCTTCCACTTCCAGAGCAGTAGACACAACTTCACTGAATGTCAAGCCTTTAATACCACAAAATTTAACTCCTCGGTAAATTTTTGGCTTCAGCCCATGCACAAATTTGAACACCTTATCCTCGTCCTTGTGAGCAAAATGTCCACCAAACCTGAACAGGGAATCGAATTGCCTACTGTACTCGGCCACAGACCCTGTCTACTTCAAGTTCAGAAATTCCAACTTCTTTGCAGTTTGGACAGTGCTGCTAAAATACTTCTCATAGAAAATGTCCCTGAATTGTGACCAAGTTATCGCCAAAATATCAGTGGTGGTCTCTGTTGTTTCCCACCAGAGTTGAGCATCACCAGCCAAATGAAATGTTGCCAACGTGACCTTGTCTCCTTCTCCAATATTGGCACACCTAAACATACTCTCGATCTTTCTAAGTCACCCTTCAGCAATAACCGGATCAGACGACTGTCCATCAAACGTGGGTGGTCGTAGCCTCCTGAATCTATCTCCAGAATGTTCATTGCTAGAACTCGAGTTGGCACTTTCTTGTACCTCTCGGTTCAACAGCACACCTAACTGATCGGACTGCTGACGCACTAAGTCTGTTTGCTGACGCACTAGATCTGTTAGCTGCCTAATCACGCTAGGATCTTCCTCAGCTCTCAAGTTAAGGATCTCTCTTGGTACTCTTGGTCTTCCCGGTTGTCTAGACATCTTACTAGATTTCCTGCACAGGGTTAACTACTCTCATAAATATCTAATAACTAAGGCTAACATAAACACTTACAGTTGTTGGAGTGCTCCCATGCGACAATCGGTACTGATGAGTAATCTTTTGAACGGTTTAACTAAATGTCTCTGATACCATACTGTAACGCCCCGAGTTCTCTGAACCCAGTTCGTTACACATAATCCGAACATGACTGAGAAACTTTGGACCAAATTTAAAACTTTGCTCGAAAGTTAAAATTTGACATTTTCTAAAATCTCAAAACATTTAAAAACTTGCAGCGGAAATTCTTTTGAGCAAAACAGAATTAAGCAGAGCTATGAAACAATGTTTGAATAATCGGTTTAAATATTAAGAAATAATTCGGCCAGAAGAGATCAAGACTTAAGCGTGAAAACTTGAAAATCGTAAGAGTCAAACACATCTGCCGCTAAACAAAGTCAACGAAAAGGGGCGGAATTAGAAACTGAAGGCTTCCACCGATCACAAAACGAAAAAACTTATTATACACATCTACCGATGACGTAAGCCGGATAATTCATTCATCTAACTCACACCGGTCACTAAACGACAAAACTTATTATACACATCTACCGATGACGTAAGCCGGATGATCCATTCATCTAACTCACACCGATCACAAAACGACAAAAGCCTTTACTCACAAAACAAAGCACATCGCCCGATCACTAAACGACAAAAGACTTCTTCTCGCATCTTCCGATCACTAAACGACAAAAATCTTTTATTCACACACACACACATACCGTTCACAAAACGACAAGGCTACTAGAGACTCATACCGAAGACACCTACCGATGGCTTCTACTGAAAACATCTTCCGATGGCCTCTACTGAAGGCATCTTCCGATGACATCAGTCGGATGATTCAATCCTCCAACATCTATCGGCGGACAAAACACCCAACTTCTACCGATAGACCAAAAAGAGACTCTAACAATGAGCAAATCCGACTGCTAAACAATTTTGTACATTTTGCTGAAATCATTCTAATCAACATAAATCCACACTTCTTAAAAATTCAGAATAGCAAGCTACAGTCGAAATCAAATCATATTTTCAAATCCAGAAAAGAAGATCACATAAGCGTTAAAAGAAGTATCAAACTTCTGCTATCATTAAAATTCTCAGAACACTTTCTCAGAATACCTAACCACTGAAAACTCTCATTCAGACAAAAGTTACACCGCCTCATCAGAACACCTAACCGTAGCATAGAAGTGCTCCTCCAACTTCACCTATTCCTCAGTAAACTCAGGGAATTCACCTGCTGTCACTTCTTCACCTACATCACAAAACTTATCTATTAGCCTAATGCTAAGTAAGTAAAGCTGTAATGAAATGAAATGCCGAAACATAAATTCCTAAACATGCAGTTTCTACTTTCTCATCTCAGTTGCATATGCATTCGTTTCTGATATGATCCCTCTGTGAAATTGGGAGTTGGATCACTTCTCCCAAAGTCATACATCCTCTCTCTTGATTAAGTGGCGGATTAATTCCCTTAACAACTGTTCAGATCCCCCTGTAAAATTGGGGTTTGGATCACTTCCTCCAAAGTTATACATCTTTTCACTCGATTAAGGGGTGGATTAGTTTCCTTAACAACTGTTACAGTCTGTTCATTCTTTACCATGTCATTTCATGTAAACTCATTTTTGTATATTTTCAAAATATGATGCATGACATACAAACACAATCAAGCATACACAATCTTACTGTTTTGTGATGTAAGCCGCAGGCACAAGCATACTTTACTTACCTGGCTCCCTGGAAAAGCTCGGTTTCAACTACTTTGGAAGTCTTGCTCACCTAAAGTCATAAACAGAATACCAATTAGATCTTCACTGACCTCATCCTATACTATTCAGAAACCCTAGGAGCTAGTTTGGGACTCTGTCCTATGTGCATTCTCGATTCATACGAGACCCAACTCAACTCCTACGCTTTGTATTTCCCAGGAACATGCATCTACGATACTCCTCTATCGTCTATAATCATAATGCAGTAAGATACCTTAGTAAAACTCACCTAAGTCGAAGGGAAAATCGGAGAAGGATCTCCTAGCGCACTCTGCTGAGCTGAGGAGCTGAGAGTCGAAAATGATTTGGGAAACAGTGGCGGCTACAATGCATTAAACCCAAAACCTCTTTCCTTAAATACGTTATCCACTTTAAATTTTCAATTACCCTTATGCCCTCGCCTAGTCATCTATTAACCATACTTTTATTATTACCATATAAAGTATGCCATTAGTTTAAAAAAGTTAGAGAAGCGGTTTGATAGAACCGGGTGTTACATGTACAAATTAATTAATGTTAAGAATAGGACGGTTTGATTCTCTGGTAAGCCTGGCCGTTCCCTATTCTATCTTGGGTCACTTACAGGTCGTGACAATAGGTGGATGTATGTATGATGAACGAAGAGAACGAATATTACCTAACCTCATGTAGGAACTCATTTGTATCAAAGATAAAACCGACGCCAAGACGAGAAATTAACAATGTGATGTGATGACGAAATACTTGAAGAATTCCAAAATTTAGATGTTGAATATTAGATCTTATTTTTTTTTTTTTAGTTTGAAATAGTTTTTTCGAAATTGTAATTTTAAGATGTTGCAAATGATTGATAACTATATGACTGTCTATCTAGTTGTGATGTATATATTGATACAACTGTCAAATATTTGTAATGATATTCTGTGATATACCTTTTTATTGGATAATCTCAAATAATTTTTTTTAATACATGTCAATTCATATGTTAATAAAATAATTTTTTAATTAAACAACTAACTATTATATATTAATATTGTAATAATAAATAATGATTATAATTTTATCAGTTAATTTTTTTATTGTAATAATAAATAATTATTATAATTTTATCAATTAATTTTTTTAAAAAAATTATATTATAATGATATATGTTGAAAATATTTATAAATTTTCTACTTGTTAGACTCAACTCGTTAGACTCGTTTAGCCGGCTCGGCTCTTTAAACTCGTGACTTGTGAAATGACTTGGTTGAAATTTTTTTGGGCTAGTTTATTGTGTTCGATAGACTCGATTAAGTTGCTAGGCTCAATGAACCAGTTTTTTTGACTTGGCTTAACTCTGGCTGTTAAACACATGTAATAAATCTCAAATACTAAATTTTTTATTTTTAACAAAATGAATTTTGAATTTAAAGATTCATTCAAATTAAGTCTTAAATTTTATTTTCGATCCGAATGAACATTGAACTTTACACCTTGAATAAGATTAACTTCAAACCATTTTGTTTTTTAATTTTGCTCAGTTTGATTCCGATCCAATTTTAATTTTAGAATTTTTTGGTTTTGACTCAACTTTGAGTATGTTTTAATCGGTTCAGTCTTGATTTGGGCTGGTAAGGAAAAATAATTCAAATTAAAGAATATATAAATGTTATAATATCTCATTCATTTTCGTTATGATCGAATCCAATCCAAGTAGGATTTAATTTTAATAGAGTATAACTTGCTAGTTCAAAGTTCAAAATTTACTTTATAAAAAAAAATTAAATCAACATACTCCTGAAATTCAAAATTGAGATTGTAGTGTCCTATTTTATATTTTATGACTGAATTTCATATTATTAAAAAATTGAAACTTTGTATTTTCTACTTTCATTAATGCTGCTGTCACTGGAACAAAAGCACAATTTAAACTAGGTTTTTTTGAAAAAAAAAAAAAACCTTAAAAATTATAATTCATAGTAAAAAACTTTCCAGTTTCAAAAATAGGCAAAATAAACCTTTTAGTCCGGACTGGCCAGTGGCCACTAAGAAGAGGCCAACCGGCCTTTATTTTTTGATTTAAAAAAATTCTAAATCGGAAAAATCTGTGACTTTTGTCATGAATTTTGTCCTTTTCTGTGGAGGCCAGCCAGTTCAGTTCCAAAACTCGTGACTTAGTCACGGGTTGGATCGGCCGGCTTCCATACCCCTATTTAAACACCCCCTCCCCTCTTCTTCAACTCACACACAAATCTCTCAAAACTCTCTCTATTAATTTCTTCATTCGGCGATATTTTTCGACGTTGGGCTAGGTATGAAGTTTTTATTTTTATTTTTTTTTATCATTTACTTTACAAAATTTAAAATAATATGGACATTCTAATTACTCATTTTTAATGATTTAGTATTTTGCTCCGTGTCAGCGACTAATTTTTACTGTCATGCGATATTACTCCGCATTCACCTTTTAGGTATGGAGCCTTTTTTTTTTTTTACGAAATTTATCTATTATACTGTACTTAAATAGATCTCATCTGTGTAAGTGGTGTAATTATACTATGTAAGTGAGTTCAATCTAGGAGACTGGGTTTTAAGTGAGACCGTTTGTGACCCCTCTAGTCTTTCTTGGAAACTTACTTGGAAAGATAATTCTGTCTAGGAGATTGTCCAGTACAGTCTTTCTTGAGAATTATCATGATCAGTACTCTCCACGTTTTAAACTTTTATATTTTATTAATGTTGTTTTAAAATTTTTTTTAGCAACGACGATGGATTCCGATTCAAGTAGATCGATTAATTTAGACGAGAGATTAACTTGTGATGTAGAAATGGATTGGTGTGCGAACGGCACGCCTGCATATGGTGATGTACGAGTATTCGATCACCCAGATGCAAATGAAGAAATATTCGAATATTCAACCTTCAAAACGCTGGACGATGAGCTTCGAACACCCGGCTCAGATGACGATGAGGTGGAAAGCAAAATGGTAAGAGAACAAATATCAATGAAATTTTTGTAGGTAGAAAATATGGTTCTTTAGAAGAACTTAAAGACAAAATACACAAATATTCTTTGGAAAATAGTTATGATATTAAATTCACTAAAATTGAAAGAAACCGACTGACGACTAAGTGTAGAGATATATGTGGGTGGTGACTGCATGCTTCGTTCATACAAAATGAGCGAACGTTTCAAATAAAGAAATTGATCAACTCTCACACTGTTCGAGTCAAGTTGAAAATCGACACACTTTAACAAAATGGATGGCAAGAAGCATAACTCGAACCCTCAACGAAGAAAAGTGTGACAAATAATACGAGCAACTGTGATCGTACGCAGTCGAAATATTCAGATCAATTACAGGAAGCACAATAAAAATTGATGGAAACCAGTAGATCCTAATCAATTGAGATTCCAAAAATTCTATACGTACGTAGCTGCTTGCAAGACTGAATTGCTGGAGTACGAAAGACCCGTTATCTGCTTGGATGACTGTCATAACGAGGTCGTGATTGGCCAACTTCATATAACGGGGTCATGTGCTGGCCAACTACTCACTACGTCAGTATTGACAAAAACAATAATTTATACAATTACATAATAATTAATACCGAAACTACATAAAATTATGCAATAAATATTTTGAGCTTTATTTCACATTTTTCACTCTTAGAAAATGAGTGAAAACCAAATATACTGGAGTTTAACCATAATTCTAGCATGAACCCTATCTAACAAACAAATTCTATTGGTTGATCCTCTAGTGTACTCACTAAGTTTCTAAAAATAGGTCTTCAACGAATCATCTAATTTCATAGTATTAAGTTTCTAATCATTTCCCAGCAAAAAAAATTAATTCATTTTTACACAAACATAACAAATGGTCGTATAAGAACATCGTTGTATAATGCAACCTCTTTGGGTAGAAATCTGAAATGTAAGATGTCCCAACACTCGGTTGCTTATAAAATTGACCATTCGAATATTTTTCTTTCGTCATAGCCCGTTCTAATGATGTGGTTCTTGAGCAAAGATTAATGTTATAGAATTCCCAAGACAAAAACAATACTGTCATGTCAGTTGAACGGTTAAATGGCAAAATAACTTTTCCAAATTTAGTCTAATTTTCAAATAACAGATGGAAAATCTCCCGTCTACCCAATTAGATAAAATATTTACAAATTTATTCAAGTAAAAAAACAAACAAGCGAAAGTTAGTCATATTATCAGGAATAAGGGAAGAATTTAAAGCTCATAAAATTGAATATTTATCAAAGAATGACGGCGAAGATCTAAAGAAAAGGACTGAACGGCTGAGAAAAGAAATATTGAAACATGAAAAGTTTCAGACATCCAAGGAAGAACGAAGCAGCACTAGCTCTCAAGCCTGGCGAAGGCGAAAGCTCTTAGGCGGCCACTGCGAATGTTTTGAGAAACAAGCCTTCAACGATATCATCATTAACAATGATAAAGATCCGATAGTTCGATAAAATTCTGTCAAAAGCAGGAGCGAGATCCACAAAAAGCGGATTTGATTCAAACATATTCAAAATCCATAAAATCAATATCAACAAATACTTGATTAAAATCATGAATCTAAAATCAGTAGAATTAGATGAAAGATTGATAGTCTCAGACATCCAAGGAAGGATAAAGCAGCACTAGCTCTCAAGCCTGGCGAGGGCGAAAGCTCTTAGACGGCCACTGCGAATGTTTTGAGAAAC